>VDFB02330241.1:74564-157142 GCA_007258455.2 Sequoia sempervirens
GGAGTGGAAGAGATAGAGGGAGGGGGTTAAGGGTAAAGGGTAGATGGTTTAAGGGTTTAAGGTTTAAGGGTTAAGGTTTAGGGTTTTTGGGTTAAGGGTAGAGGGAAGTGTTGGTTTTTTTTTACAATGTAACCAGGTTGGTCTTCTAATCTACCTATGGAATTTCCAATCCCAATCAAGGGAAACTCAAAGGACCTGGACCAATTGACGAGGACTTTAAAAAATCCTCCTACACTTTGGGCTCTACAAGACTCGGGAGGGTGATTCCTTAATGTGTTTACAACCTCTACACCAATATCATAAACAACATTAACAATAACAAATAATCTCATTTAATAGTTCAACATAATAGGATAATATCAAATAGAATTGGTTATTCATCGAACTTATCAGCTATTTGGAGCATGAGATAACTACAACACAATCCCAAGATAAAATAGGTCATTGATTTGCAATTTTTAGCAAGCTCTAGGTAAAGACGAATAAATACTAAATCATACAACTTAGATCAGTGCCATATATCCATTGTGGGAGTCAAATTCATAAGCATTCAAGGGTTTATGATAGATTTAACACATAACATATACGATCCCTGATAACATTGCATTGCAATCTCATCAATATGTATTCTAACCCAATACTACTTATCAAATCCTTATACAGAACATATCCGCCTATAATCCCATTTAAGCATTTTAATTAATCCCTTGAATTAAAGCTAAAATAAGGATCATACACACCACAACAGTGAGATGAATGAAACAACCCTTAGTTATCTTATTCAAAATTTAGATATGAATGTACATTGGAGAGACATGAATTTGAATTTATCATTTCAACTCAAATGCTAATACTGTTATACAACATTAAATCCCATGAATTCAAAACCTATTATAGAATGACTCAGAACCTAAATTGCATTTTTCTAAAACCATCGAACTTTACAACTTGCTCTGCAACTTCACCTAGACTTGACCCAAAATTATCTAACTTGCTAACCCGTACTTCTGGCCTTGAAATCCTTCTTATAGAAAATGAAGGAGAAAACAAGCATCGGGCCATAAAGTACACATGTCACCAGCCAATTGGAATACCTAGTGACATTCCCAAAATTGTTACAACAACAATCACCCTGGAGAATATTCTTGTTCATCATGCCAACTGAGAAAATTTGATGCAGCAACAAAAGCCATAAGAATCTCATACCAAGACTGCCACTAAAGCAAAATTGGAAAATATTGTAACTACAATAGCTTATTTGCCAACCGTTAGTAGCCCACTTATTTTATTCTTCCTCAGTTAAAGATTTAGTTACCCATTTATGATATTCTTCATCAGTCGGCCAATCAAAATTAATTACCTTATTTACCTTAGCATTAGAAGGTGTATTTTCAACCGCTACCTGATTTACATCTCTTTCAAAAGATTCCAAAAATGAGCTGGTGCTAATGATTTTATCCATACAACTCACCAACAAATCATAATCTGAGTCATCACAAATTAATTTAATTCAGTCGTTGATGACCTCATTTGCCTGATCTTGCCACTGCTGGAGTGACCTGATATTCCCCTGCTCATCAATTATATCAGGTAACAATGTGTTACCCCAATCATCAAAATTATTCACCAATTCCCTGATCCTCCTACTCAAGTCATCAGGTAAGGTCTGAAAACCTTGCAATTATTTTACTAACACATGAGTAGGCTTTAATGATTGGGGCCTATTATTTGTATCAAACCTTGAGGCTGTATACATTATACCCAAATCACTGGCCCTAGGGATCCAATTTTGAATTAGTGGTATCACTACCTCTTGGTCCCTATCTATATTCTTTATTGCATCAAATAATATAGAATATAAATAATGTATAGATGATAATCTATTATCAACCTTTTCATTTAACTGCCTCAAGACAGGAGTGACAATCTCTTTTTTCTTTGAAAGAGATCCCTCCTCACTTAACTTTAATGATGCTTGTAATTCTTCAATTTTCTGCATGAGTTGTTTCTTTGTAGGATCAACAGAGCACTCTATCTCTTCATCAATTTGTTCTAAAGGAGGGGTGAGGGAAGGATTCTGACTAAGAGACCCTGTTGTGGAAACAATTGGAGAAGCAAGAGGCACTAACCCTGATGTGGAAGGTAATGAACAGATTCCTGGAGCACTTGATGTCTCCCCAATCTGTTTATACCTTAACCTATCCACCTCAGTCTGCAACTCAACATTTTTTTGCTGCATTTTGTTGTATTCCTCAATCAAAAGGTTATACTTCTCCATCAGGCTCTTCTTTTCAACCTCTTCTCTTTCAGCGGTCTTTTGGGCCAATTTGGCCACATTCATAGTTAGATTAGTGGCCTCAGTGGTTGAGGTCTCTGAAGCTCTTTTTATTATTAACCCTCCTCTAAAATTTGGGTTAATATCTATAACATTTGGCTTTCTCCCTTATGGGGCAAATGCCCAAATTTCCAAAGTCTCATATTCTTCACTGAAGGCAGAGTCTTGCAGTGCTGCCTTGACCTCTTCTACAGAGTCTTGCAAGGGATGCTTGGAATTTAGAATAGCATTAAATGCTACATCTGCAATGTCCCATTAAGGCATAATCAATACACCAGCCTGAGTCACCAGTTTTCTTCCTTCCTCAGGAGTAATTTTCTTGAATTCTTCCATTAATTCAACTTTCACTTCCTCATCATTCTCCTAGTCTAACCTGAGACGTCTCAACTCTCTCCTCTTTTTACATTTATCTTGTATTCCTCAAATTTCCTCCTCCATACCAATTGCAAGAAGACAAGAGTTTTTATAAATGCATCATCATCAAGAAACTCCTTACATGCCTCCATTCTTGCATCTTGTACACATTTTCCTTTCATATTCAAATCGGATAAAACCAATTCAGTTGACCTAGGAGGGGAAGGCATACTAATCTGCATATCTTGATCAGTAACAACAATCTCATCCATCACATCCTCTGGTGGCTGATCAGTCCTTTTCCTCTTAGGGCTTGGTTCAGATGGTGGTGATGAAGGACTATCTTCTAGTGATGATTCCAGATCAATAATCTTAATTGCCCCAGGTGTTTTGAGCTTTGGACCTGGATGTGTAGGCAATTTCATTATTTGTTTACCTTTTTTGTCCACTTCTTCTTCATCACTGTTGTCATCCTTTTTCCTCCTATAAATGGGCCACCTTTGTGTAGGCTGGTATGTTTGCCTTGTTTCCATTGGCCTGGCACCTTGTTCCTGCACACCCTGACTCAATTCCAGGTTTATCTTCTTGGTCCTCAAGGTTCCCATAATTTCTTTGAAGTTCCCCATCACAAAATCAATTTTCTTATGATGTGGACTAAACTCCAGCAATGGATCATACTTTGGATCCATTTTGTGCACAATATCTAACATTTTATCATAAGCTATCCATTTCTCCTTGTTCAACTCCTGCCTATTTAGATCAAATTCATTTCCAATTAGGTCCTCAGAAAAGTTGAACTCATGCACAAACTTTCCACCCTTTATTCTCTATCTGAAAAGGGAAAAGAATCCCTCAGGATCATGTTGCCTCTTTGGACCACACCTTAAGTGGTAATCATCAAAGAATTTTCCAAAGTGTACCCATCTTCCCTTTGAAAATACAAAATCAGATACCACTGTATAATATGGGAAAAAGGTTCCCTTACCCCTCCCAGTGAGGTTATCCTCATGGATACAACCTATTTGTCACATAACCTCTGCAAATCCCACTCTTGGTGGCACATTGTATGGTAGTATATGGGGGTTCCTTGAAAACCCTATACCCTCAAAATAGTGCTGACTGGATATGGAATAATGTCACCCCAGTTATGGTAGATTTTTAATTCTGGCCTCCTCCCCTTTGGTCTGAGGAAATCATGCAATTCCTTAGGGATCCTAGGTACATTCACCTTCAGTTTGGCCCTCAATCTAGAAGCAAAGAAATTATCAAATTGCACATAATTGGTGCCTTCTTTATTACATGATAAGTCTACAGTCCATATTTGTACAAGCAATCTTTCTCCATCAACAAATTGCCTTAATTCCATCTTCTCAGAAAAGAAGTCAGTATTCTTGCACAAGAACATATGCATCAACATAGAATACCGAAAGAATTGAGTTCTTGTATCATTCCGCAGCAACTTCGACAGCCCTTCATGTATCCTTTCAGCCAAGAAGGAGGCAAAATCATATGTCACAGAGAAATTGGGGTGTTGTATTTGCACCCCCATGAACATGTAGGCAATGGGCATCACCGTGCTAGGATTGAAACCTAAAATCTGGCACAATGAATAAAAAGTGGCCAAGAAATGTTTTGCAAAGAAATTTACTCTGAATGGTTCTTGGTCACTAGAGATAATATGAAATCTTGAACCCCCTGCCCTAGCCAGATGAGGTGGAAGCAACTTAGCTCTGAAAAGAGACTTTAATTTTCCATATTCCTGCTTCATTTCCTCAAGATTGATAGGAACCAAGTATACACTCGGCTCACTCAAATAAAAAACCTATTGGACCTCTTATGTGTTAATGCTCAATAGAACCCTTCCATCATTGTCCCTGATTACCCGCGTAACAAGGTCATATCTCGCAGCCACGACCCTAAGCAAATCTATATCAGGGAACACATTTGGCACAACCAATATCATACATCCAGCCATTTGAGAAGGGGTGAGGCAAATTCCTCTGTCCATACCACATTCTAAACATCTCCAAACCTATAAGAGGAACCCTAGCATCAGCTATATTTGAACAATTATATACCAATCCCTCCCCTAGGATTTCTCCTCGCATCGCAACAAAAAATACGAGGCACACATCAAACACTGTGTTATATTTTATCAAGAAAAATAGGAAAACTTATGTGTGCATACAAAATTTGACCCTCTTAATCTTAGCCATTTTTTAAAAAAAATAGTAGTTAAGAAACTAGATTCAAAGTACTACAATTCTTATTCTTGTCGTATCTTCAAATTTTTATTGCATGTGTCTTCATTTTTTCATCCAAGTTTAGGTCTAGTTGATTTCAAAAAAAAAGGAGTCACTTTTGGCCCCCTTTTTACCCCCCATTTACATGCACTTACCCTCATCAAAGAAAGATATCATGTTATTAATCATTTGATTAAGAATAGTAATCATAAGCATTAAAATTATATGGAATCATGGAATTATATCATTGATATAGTGAAAAAGTGGTTATACCATAAGGATGTAATTCTCAAGAGGGAAACCCCGTCTAAATAATCGTATATATATGGGTGATAGTTTAAAATTCTCACCTCGTAAACCAACTAGGTGTTTTGAAAGAAATATTTTTAAAGACACTAAATTTCCACAATCTATAATATTGAATTTCTTGAAAGTTTCTTGATTTGACTGCATAAACATTTTTTTCCATCAAGTAAATTTTGATGAAAATGCTCCCACCTTGCATGGAAGCTTTGTGGTGGGAAGAATTTATATTAAAATATTTTCAATTATAAAAATTCAAGAAAAATGGTTTAAGAAAAATCTAAAAACATAATATATAGATTTATTATGTATAAGATAAGCTTCTCCCAATTGGAATGGTGCACATGGATGCTTGATTGCTACTCATGATGCTTGTTTGCTAGGTTTTCATCATGGTACTTGCCCAAAGCACCATAAGAATAGTTTTCACTATTGGACAGATTATTTTTTCTTTTTCTTTTTTGTTTTTCTTTTTTTTAATTTTTATTTTATTCTATTTTATTTTATTTTAATTTTTGAATGATCACCAATTATGTTGGACCATCCGGTGATGTTGATGCAGGTGTCATTGTCATAGTGTGCCAATAATGTCTTGCCTTGAGGAGTTTCTTCACTAAAATAGTAGCACTTGTATACAAATGATGAATGTTATTGTGATCATATTTGATACCAAAGTTGGATTTATCTAAATACATACATCGTGATAGAGTGTCATTAGATTCCTTATGATAAAATGTTGCTGCTAGGACATGGTTGATGTGGAATTTGAATATCTTGGATTTTAAGTTGGATGGTGGTTTTTGATAGAGGATATGAGATGGAGATGAATTATTTGATAGTTTTTATTGTGGATATTTTATTCTCAATACTTGAGATGGTGGGCAATGGAATGTGGGTATGGAATTTTGAGTGGATTTAGGACCAACTATTTTAGACACTTTGTGTGTTAGTATTGAAGTTTTCTTTGAAGGAGGTGGACACTTTTGATAGTTTGAAGGCCTTTTTTGATGTGGCTTAATAGTTTCATTTAATTTTGGATTTGGATTTGGATTTGGATGTTGATTGGATGCTTTACATGATCCAATTTTCTTTGAGATCCATTTTGACTTTATGTTTCCACTTTTACTTTTAGATTTATTAGCTTCAATGGCTTGACTTTGATCTTTTCCTTAGTAAAGGTTATTTTTCTTTTGTCAATCCCTTTTAGTGGATGGAAGAATTAGGGAATGATAGTCTATTATATCGAAGTGTGGAGTTTTGGGAGCAACCTTATGACAAGGACTATTATAACACCTATTTCAATGTTTGCATTAGATGTAGTTGCCCCCAGTATCATAGTGGTACCACTAACATTCTTAGATTTCTCGATTGATGAATAACCAAGTCCTTGATATTTAGGATTATCCAAATATTGTACTAGTTCTAGGATACCATATTCGTGTAGGCCTAATCCCTTTCCTTTATATTGTATTCTTTGAAAAATATTGTTCACAATAGGATATTTCTTGTTCTAATAAAAATATGCTAACTCTTCTTTGTGTTGTTGGGAATCATCAATGGTTGTCATCTTCTCATTAGTAAGAAGGCTTTCTTTAAAAAATTTGAGTGATCCAAGTTGATAGGATACTAGTACTTCATCGATATGTGGGATAACTTCTTAATTGATATATTCAACTTGATTTTATGAAATATTGGATTCTAATGGTTCTTCAAAAGATATTAGTGCTTCAAAATCAATGTAAAAACCTTCTTCATGGTCATGTTCTAAAATGTCACCATAAAGTCCTATGAATTTGGCTATAGCTTGATCATTTGAAAATATATCTAGAGTAGAAGACTCTTGTTCTAGAGGAAGATCATCTATGTGTCCAATGGAAGCAAGTGTCTCATCTGCATAAGTGGAGTTGATTGAAATATGGATGGGGTCAACATTAGTTTTCAGATCATGGATGACATGGAATAGAATAATGTGATCTTGATCAAGGATAGGATGAGATGGAAGGATTTCAATAACTTGATCTTGACTCATTTCAGGAATTTCTTCTTGATTCTTTGGATTATGTTCTTGAAATAGATTGGGCTATGATAATGTGGCATGAATAAGGGGATCTTGGATGGATATAATATGTTGGGATGGTGCTAATGTAATTTGAATAGGAATTTCTAGAGTGGGTGATGGATTGGATGGGATACATGATGGTATTTGGTCTATAATTTCATGATTATGGATTGGATTTATATCAAACATTGTATTATCTATCGTGGATAGCCCTTGGGGAAAATTCTTGAAGGTGTTATCAATGGATGATTCAGTTGATGAGGATGATGTAGATTGATGTTGTAAAGGTTCTAGGGATGAAGGAATGGGAGAAGAGATGGAGGTTTCTTGTGGGAATGCTTCTTCAATATGTCCTATCATGAATTCATATGAGGTGGACATATTATGGCCATTTCCATACATAGGTAACTAGTTTTGATCTTGCTTGGGAAAATTATCTTGATACGTTTATAATTTCTCATCACCCAAGCTACAAATATTGTCAATGTGATTATTATTGGATGGGTTGGGATTTTGGAGAGGAATCTCTTGATTTAGATTGATAGGTGATGGAGGGAATGATTGTGGAAGAGAGTTGGGTGATATAGGATTAGCCATATGATGGGATTGCCTAACTTTGTTTTCATGTCGAAGTTCAGTATTCCTTGCTATACTTCCTAAGAGATCATCAACAAATGAGGTTTTATTGTATGGTTTTGTGGATTGAGATGGAGTGGATTTCAATGTCTTAGTGGATGATGGATTATAATAAGATGCAGAGGCTATAAGACTTTCTTGGTTTGGTGATGGGGATGAAAATTTAGGATATACATGGGAGATAGATAATTTTTATATGGTTTGGTGTTGAGGAATGATTTGGATGGTGTTAAATGGTTCTTGATATTGAGGATACAAGGGTGGATGACTAGGGATTATGGTTTGTTGGTAAGTAGGTTGTAATTTTGGGGGTTGTTGGTATGGATGAGAGATGAATGGATGACTAGGGATTGTGGTTTTTTGGTATTGATGAAGTGATTTTTTCAATTTGACTATGATAAATATCAAGGTAAAATGAAGACATGGTTCTGGGTTTGGATTTAAGATTGGGAATGGGATGGTTTGTATGGATAAGTGGGTGGATAATGGATTGATTTTTGGTTTTTTTGCGTATTTTATGTTTTTAGTATTTTGACATTTAAGGATGAAGCAAAACTACTATGAAGCTATTTTGTGTTTTTGGTATTTTTTTATGAGATTTTGCAAATGCAAAGCCTATAGATATTTTGACTTGTGATCCTAAAAGGAGATTACTTGAAAAAAAAAATTGATTGGACTAATGTAACCAAGTGAAAATCCTAAACCTCAAGTGACGATGGTATTTTGATAAAAAAGAGAATTTACAACTAGACTTGTGAGTTGAAATCCAACTTTTGTTGATGGGATAGGTTTGTAAAAATGAGGTTTTGATGATTTTTAGAAGATGGAACTAGACTTGACTTCTAAATTTTCTTTTGTTTTCAGATTTCAAGACATTTAAGATGGTATTTTAAGGACTTATTATATGACACTAAGGATGCAATGTTAACATAGGAAAGTTGAAAGTTTGTTGAAAAATGCAAGAAAGTGACTCTATTCTGATTTTGAATTTTTGTAAAGAAGATCAAGTTTATGCATGCCTTAAAAATAGATCCTATTTTATCTATTGGACAGATGTGGTAGGGAAAATTATAGATGTGGTGCACAGACTGAAAAATGCATGACAGAATCTAACAAATGCGGTCCATTCTACAATAGATACATTGCAGAAGATAACAATTGTGACTCAATAACAAATGTGTTGTTGTTGTTAATTAAAGTGATTTTTTGAATTTTGATACACTTTTGACCATAGATGTGGTGCGAAAGGAAACAAATGTGTTGTAGATAGAGAAATGTGGCTTTTTGATAGACAAATGTGTTGCAGGAGCTAACAGATGTGCCACACTATTTTTGTGTTCCAGATACATAGTTACAATTTATAGACTAAAAAATTTGATACACTGGTTTTGTCAAAAATCATATCTCTAAGGGACCCTAGGACTTTGATTTGTTTTTAGTTTTACGATTTTCTCTAGTTGTAAAAACATAGAAAATAGTGTGTAAAGTTTCTAGTTGTGACTCTTGACAAAAAGTGATGAAGATAAGGCCCTAAGGCCAATTGGTTTTATCAGTAATAATAGACCCAAAAGAATATTCACAACTTAATTAGTGGTAGATTAGGTTTGTAAACTTAAAGTAGGCCCACCTCCCATTAAAGGGGTAAATACTCAAAAAGATTGGATATTTGAACAATTGGAATGATTGTTAAATACCTTTTCTATACGAAGGTGGATAGTAGATTCCCAATGACACAAGGTCATAGAAAGATGTCACGAACACACTTTCTTTCTCTTCTTGGGAGGTTATTGCTAGCAACCCAAAAAGACTCTATCTCGACCTAAGAGAGTACATGGTGAGTAGCTTCACATGTTGATCCTATCGTTTTGTACCACTTATAAGTTACACCCAAATATGACTTTAGGCTTCTACAACAATGGTTTGTACTAGAGAAACTCCTAACAACACCACGTCATACGACCAACATAGGACCAAAGTCTCTAATTTGTGTTTGAAATCACCTGGGACCACTAAGGCACATTTTGTATGGCACAAGTGGATTGAGCTCACCTTTCAATTTTTTCCCCTTTATATAGCTCGTTGGAGATACATGCTTGTGGTCAAACCCTGGGGTGAACTCCTAGGCAAGCCACCTACTTAAAATAAAAAAGGAAATGTTTTAAATTTTTTTATTTCTGACCACCCAAGATTGATTGAGGTGCGCAAGGGGAGAGGATACTTTTAAAAACACACTTTTGGTGGACTGACTCACATTTGTACAAGTGCAAAAAACATAGTATACACTCATTATTTTAATGCACCAATTTAAATGTTCAAGTTGTATGTAAATTTATAGCACCAAAATGAAGTGGTGCATGTTTAGTGAGAAATGTTCATTTTAAACCCAAATCAAAAAGTGAGGATTGTATGTTCTTTTTAGTGCACCAAATCAAATGTTCAAGATAAGGTTCTTTTTAAAGCGCTAAATGAAATGTTATAGATCTCCCAAGTGACTGCCACAAGATAGAAACAAAAGATTAGTAACAAAAATCCCTTACCCTAGACTAAAAGCATACTACAACAAAACATAAATCAAAGATTTATACCTTATTTTTATCTACAGTTGGATGTGATGCACAGATTGATGAATGTGATGCTCAGGATTACAACTGTGGTGTAAGAAAATATGACTATGGTGCAGGAAATAGTGACTATAATGTAGGATTTGATGATTGTGGTGCAGTCATCAATGATTATGGTGTATTGGTTCAAAGCTGCAAATACATAGATTAAAATGTGATGGATGCGGCTCAAAAAAATTCACATGCATCACACTAGAGAATAGATGCATTGAATCTCTTAAAAATTGTGGTGTTTTTAGATAACAAATGCGGTGTACTGTTGATCAGATGCGGTAAACCTCCTCTAGCTAAAGATTTCTAAAATTTTCATAGAAAATTGTTATATTCACATTAGGTTCAGTAGAGTGTAACTTGGAAAATTAGACATCAGTCATAATAGAGATAAAGAATTAACGTAGTAATCACAAATCTGCAATTCAATACCCAAATACAATCCAAATTTACCTATGGAATACAAGCAACACAAAGAAATCAAAATAAACTAAGCATTACCATTACCTTCAATCGTGTTAACATAACTTAGTTCCATAGTTCTTCTTTGCTTTTATTGCTCTCATTTTATAGTACATAGTTCTTTCACCTTAAGCTTAAATGTATGAAATGATAGAAATAATGCAAAAATTCCAAAGTTCATGGTTAGCCATCAAAGAGATGTGAGGGCTACTTTTATATATTTGCTTGATTCAAATGAATGATCCAAATTAAGAGGTGGAGAGGTGAGATCAAGGATTGAGGATTGTTGAGAGGAATTAATTGCCCAGTTAACTGACAACAACTAGCTACATGATTCCATTTAACTAGTTGCATGGAGAATCGATTGCCTTGTTAACTCACACTAAGTGGAAGTGAACTGATTTAATTGATTAGTGAACTAGAATTGATTATCCAATCAAATGAGAGAGAGTAGTCATTAGAATTGAGGGAATGATGCATGATAATAATTAATTATTTGATAAATGTGCAAGTGAGGATAAATTAATAAATAAAATTTTATTTATTAATATTGAATGGATAATGTTGAGATGAAATAGGAGAATTAAAGAATTAAATTTAATTATATAATCTAGAAGTGTGAAAGTGGTTAATTAAATAATTAATAATTATTTAATTTAAAAAGGGTGTTAAATGTTAATTAAACAATTAATGATAATTATTTAATTAAGATAGAGGAATAAGTGTAATTAGCAACATAATTAAATAAATAAGGTTTATTTAATTAACAAGAAGACGAATGATAATCAAGATTTATTTAATTATTCAAAAAAGGTGAGTTAGAATGAATTAGTTAAATAATGTAAGTTCACTTAATTAATAGTAGAATATGGCATTTGCTAACAATTAAATAATTGTAATGTCGTAAAATTACACCCATTGCAATTTCACATACATTCTTGCATCCGCTTTAGTGTCCACTCCCTTAGTACTTGTGTAGGCTCATTTTAGCCCCTACATCATTCCTTTTTCCCCTCTCAGGATGCTCAGTACCCCTTTTCAATAGCTACCTTCGCACGCCAATTGTGTGTTAAATCTTTTTCTTTTCCTGTTTGTGTCATTTTGTAGCATGATGTGTCTAGACATTAGTGCACCACGCAGACGTCCACACACCATGCTAGTGTCCTACAATGTTTCAACATTCAAATGACTATTTTCATGCATGTTTACCACATGTTAGTGAGTTTTTTCAATGGTAATGGCTAGGGACTCCTTGTAACTGCTCGAGAAGCTTCTATTCTCTCTTTATATGCTATCTTTTCAATCTTATGGCTC
The DNA here is from genome assembly GCA_007258455.2 of Sequoia sempervirens. Taxonomy (NCBI): domain Eukaryota; kingdom Viridiplantae; phylum Streptophyta; class Pinopsida; order Cupressales; family Cupressaceae; genus Sequoia; species Sequoia sempervirens. The sequence goes on from VDFB02330241.1 coordinate 86,883, forward strand.
CTACTAAGTGCTTCTAACTTCTCTCCAGCTTTCGCTCCTCCCTTTTCCTCCTCTCTTTCTCCTACTATCTTGCTTGCACAAATCCCTCACTTGTGACAGCAACTTCAAGCACTCTCAAGCTCTCACAACACCCTTTGCAACTCTCTTGGATCTCACAGCTATCTCTCCCTCTTTGGCTTCCTTAATCCTTGCAATGGCTATCTCCCTTACCTTGTGCTTGCAAGAATCTTGGGATTCCACACATCCCTTATCTATTGCATCTATATTCTGTGATATAGGTTCTCCTCCTCGAGTGGGGATTGCCTTTATCACCTACATTTTGTGATACAGGTTCTCCTCCTCGAGAGGGGTTTCCTTTTATCACTCATTGCATACTTTCTTTCTCTATCTATTTGGCTATCCGTGGAGGTGGGAACACCAAAACGAGGGTTTGACTGAGGCAAAACCCTACACAGCCCCAACACTTTCTCCAGATCTTATGCATGCAAGTATTGAAGATATTCACGTGCTAGACGATTCATCACTTGCATGGTTGTGAGCATTTCCTTTCTACCTCCTATTCTCTTTATCATTTCTATTTCACTTTATTCTAGTTCTATTGTATTCTGTCATTTTCCTATACTCTAGAAGTTCTCAGTAATTAGATTGCTAGTAACCACTCTATTGTTCTTCTATGGTAAACTTAGTTCTTGGTCTGTAGAAGACCCCATCGCACCTCTGGAACGCCAGCGTACCATGCTATCATCTATATTATGTGTTGACGTCCTCTAAATGAGAGCTCATTAGTTTTTCCAAAAAACCTTTGTGATTCACTCTTTCTGATTCTAGAACTCCCATGTTGTTCCTTGAGGTAGTTTAGGCCAGTTCGCCCCATGAGGCTCTCTAATTGAAGAGAACTCATGAGTAGTGAATCCACCTTATCTACATTTTGGTGAACCTGACATGAACACCCCTTTATATAAAGATGATTACGCTTCTGCTAAAGAGGATAATGTTGGAAGTCCTATTAATAAGGGTGATGGCGATCCCATAGAGGAGTGTGATCCCCATTTCTGGGATAATGCTCTCTATGAAGATCCTCCTCCTCAATATTTGCAAACACATCACGGCCCCAGCTTTAGGCTTGCCTCTAAATATGGCTATGGGCATAAAGGTTGTGGGCATAACGAACAAGGAATTTAGGTCCCTGTAGAATTCACACCCCGTAAGTGTAGTTTGGGGCTTGGTTGCTTGAATGGAAATCTAAACAGAAGCCATGGTTGAGTGACATGAATTTCGCTCAACCTCGTTCTCGTGGATTGATTCATCCACCCTTGTCTTCTATCTTTGTGTCTTCTTCTTCTAAGCAATCAAACTCTTCTTCATAAGAGAAAGGGTTGCTTCCTACTCCTTATTCTTTATATAAGCAAGAGTGTATCTTGTTTAGGCTTCTAAAAGCCCACTTGGTTACTCTTCATCCTCCTACACACCAGAAATCTCATGAACATGATAAAGAAAAAAATTATTTTTGTGTATACCATCGAGTTTCTGACCATTCCAATAGTGAATTTAAGGCCTTGAAGGATAAAATACAACAAATTTGTGATTTTGGCGCCATCAAACTCTCGTTTGATTGATGCACCTACCTCTTTTTCAAATGACAAGTGATATCGAGGATTACCTTTTTCTTGTATGTTCTAAATATCTTGTACGGTTCTCCTCCCATGTATGTTGGGGGCAATGATAACTTGTTTTGGAGATGTCTATCCTTCTTAAGGGCCCCCTCTCTTCTCTTTATCTTTCACTGAAGTGTCCCTTGAGTGGACCCCTTTTCTCTTTTAAAGGGTTCCCGAGGGACCCCTTTGAAAAAAATTCTCAGGAGTAAAATCATTTACGTCTACCTAGGGGGCAGCCTGACTAGACTTCGTCTTTAAAATAGTTTGTCCCTTAACAAGACCCCTCTTCTTTTGAAGGGTTCACAAGGGACCCCTTTGAAAGCCTTCCAACTTGTCGACGATTTGTGTGACTATCTGCTTGATTTCCTGTGTGGCCACTTTTTTTCTCGGACATGTTCTATCTATGGGTAAACATGTTGCTTTGTAGGTGTTCTTGTAAAGTCGCTTTCCATCTGACTCTGTGGAGTCCCATTCTCTAGGTTTCCCTCATGTGAGAGATCTTGGGGGACGCCTCCTTACAAGTCTACAGGCCTATAAGGCACCTTCATTTATGGGTTTCCTTCATGTGAGAGATCTTGGGGGATGCCTCCTTGCAAGTCTGTGGGCTTGTAAGGCACTTACATTTCTGGGTTTCCTCCATGTGAGAGATCTTGGGGGACACCTCCTTGCAGGTTTGTGAGCTTATAAGGCACTTACTTCATTGGGCTTCCTTCATGAGAGAGAACTTGGGGGTTGCCTTCTTGCAGGTCTACAAGCCTGTGAGACGCTTTGATCCTATGGGATTTGTCCATCATTGGTCCAAGGGCCTTCGGTGTACTTTGTGCAACTTCGTAGTTCTATAGAGCTACGGGGTCCTTCTATTTGAACCTCCTCAAGAGAGAGTACTTGTGGAGCCATCTCTCTTGGAATTTTCATTCCTTTCTCCCTCTTAAATTCTCTTTTCTCTCTCTCTTCTCTTTTGTATATACCAAATTGAAGATCTGCATCTTCTTCATCCTGAGTATATACCCTTCCTCTCTCAATTTGAGAATTCTTCTATGTGTTATTTCTTAATTTGGGGAAAATGCATACTATTGAGACAACCTTTTACATCGAGGTCTCTTTCACTTTTTTGACTCAAATCTTGTTAGTTATTTAGGTGCAAATGTGTGTGTGTTTTTATATTCTAACATTGTTGTGTTCTACAGGTCTTTCTTGTCTAATGCATTTGTTTTGTAGGTCTTTAGCCTGGGGGCATGCTTCCTTGGTTCGAAGAGTTATCTACTTCCTCTACAATATCCTTTTGGCATTGTGATGTTATTTATGTTTAGTAGATTTCCTTTAGTGTGCATATTAGTGTAAATTCATATGCCTGCTAAAGTGGGGGAAAAATGTAATGTCATAAAATTGCACCCCTTGCAATTTCACATACATTCTTGCATCCGCTTTAGTGTCCACTCCCTTAGTACTTGTGTAGGCTTATTTTATCCCCTGCATCATTCCTTTTTCCCCTCTCAGGATGCTCAACACCCCTTTTCAGCAGCTACCTTCATGTGCCAACTGTGTGTTAAATCTTTTGCTTTTCCCGTTTGTGTCATTTTGTAGTGTGATGTGTCTAGACACTAGCACACCGCGCAGATGTCCACACACTGTGCTAGCATCCTACAATGTTTCAACATTCAAATGAATATTTCCATGCATTTTTTCCACTTTTCAGTGATTTTTGTCAGTGGTAATGGCTAGGGACGCCTTGTAACCGCTCGAGAAGCTTCTATTATCTCTTTATATGCTATCTTTTCAATCTTATGGCTCCTGATAAGTTCTTCTAACTTCTCTCCATCTTTGGCTCCTCCCTTTTCCTCCTCTCTTTCTCCTACTATCTTGCTTGCAAAAATCCCTCACTTGTAATAGCAGCTTCAAGAACTCTAAATCTCTTGCAGCACCCTTTGCAACTCTCTTGGATCTTGTAACTATCTCTCCCTCTTTAGCTTCCTTAATCCTTGCAACTGCTATCTCCCTTACCTTGTGCTTGTGAGAATCTTGGGATTCCACACATCCCTTATCTATTGGATCTATATTTCTTGATATGGGTTCTCCTCCTCAAGTGGGGATTGCTTTTATCACCTACATTCTATAATACAGGTTCTCCTCCTCAAGTGAGATTTTCTTTTATCACTCATCACATACTTTCTTTCTCTATCTATTTGGCTATCCGTGGAGGTGGGAACACCAAAATGGGGGTTTGACTAAGGCAAACCCCTATATAGTCCAAACACTTTCTCTAGATCTTATGCATGTAGGTAATTAAGATATTCACGTGCTAGAGGATTCATCACTTGTGTGGTTGTGAGAATTTCCTTTCTACCTACTATTCTCTTTATCATTTCTATTTCACTTTATTCTAGTTCTATTGTATTTTGTCATTTTCCTATACTCTGGAAGTTCTCAGTAATTAGATTGCTAGTAGTCACTCTATTGTTTTTCTATGATAAACTTAGTTCCTGGTCCATATAATACACCATTGCGCCTCTAGGACACCAGCACGCCACACTGTCCATATTTCGTGCTAATGTCCTCTGGCCAAGAGCTTGTTAGTTTGTCTAGAAAACCCTTGTGATTTGCTCTTTCTAATTCTAGAACTCTCGCGTTGTCCCTTGAGGTAGTTTATGCCAGTTTTCCCCGTGAGGCTCTCTAACTGAAGAGAACTCATGAGTATCGAATCCCCCTTCTCTACAATAATAAATTATTATTTAATCATTAGAGAAAAAGTGAAAATTAGTAAAAGGTGTTGCTCACAGACTAGGATAGTTTTAGGTATCTACAAAAAGAAAAGACAACCAATATTCTAACTATAAGATTGATAATAAAATAAAATAATGAGTTACCCTCCCTTCTACAAGCTTGGAGAATCTGAGAGGAAGGACAAGAGCTTCAGGAGTTTAAGATGAACATGCAAAAGTGATGTGGAGCTTGAACCCTACAAGAAAATGGTGTAGAAAGAATGGAAGCAAGAATGAAGTGGAATAATTTGAGAGTGGAGTGAGTTAAATATGAGAGTGAAGAATTATAGCTGAATGGAATGAGAAATTGAGTTCAAAATAAGATTTGTTAGGAAAAAGATCCATTTTTGGGTAGGTCTCAACCGCAGGGAGCATTACACTTCACAGGTGACACGAAATGTAACATCCCAACATCCACTGACCTGGAAATATATTAGGGACATTCACACAACACACAGACATCTACATGGTGTGAAAACTATGTAAGCGGTAATTAGGAAGATGCTATGCAATCAAATTCAATGAATATAAACTAATCTAAACAAGCAAAATGCTAAGATTCACATCCATTACTCATGAAATGAAACTACGAAGAACAATGAATTCACAAAAGAAATCAAAAGAGACAAACATATAATGAATTCAAGGAATGTGGCATTACCATCCCATGTTGGAGTGTGTTCACGAAGATGTTGGGTTGTTCGTATCAATGCAAAGCCTCCATTTGTGTGTGTAAAAGCTTGAAGATCGTGTGTGTATTGATCGAAGATGTGTGTAATTTTTTGTCAAAAGATTGATTAAAATTTCTGCATTACTTCGTTGTGTAAATGATATTGATTCTCTAATCATTTTTTAAAAGAAATGAGGTTGTTATATAGAATTTTTGTTTTGAAATGAACTCTCGAGATTGCGTAGTAGAATATCTTGATCAATGGTTCAAAACCGTTGAGAGGATTTAGATGCGAATAATTAGTGTATTTTGATTACGTAATCGATGTGATTGAAGAAATCATTTTGAGTGCTCAGTGGTATTGAGGAATAGATTGAATAATCTATGGAATTGAAGAATAGACTGATTAGTCAGAAATAGATGGATCAGTCAGCCAATCAAATCAAGCAATTGAGGGATCATAATTTTCTCAATCATGGAAGTGGGTGGGGATAATTAATTAATCTTTTTGAGTTGAACATGCAAATCATGTTTGACTTTTGCAAACAAAGTTGTATTTTTTTGATTTGACCTTTTTGATGGTGTTTTGAATAATTTATTCAATTATTCATGTTTAGGCGAAAGTGATTAATTAAACTATTAAGTGGTAATAATTTAATTAACTTAGGGGAATAAAGTGACTTAGGACATAATTAAATAATTGAGGTTATTTAATTAATCAGGAGGAATAAAGTTAAATTAGGATTTTATTAAATAAATGTAATTTATTTAATTAGTCAAAAATGATAAAAAAGTGAATTAATTAAATAGTGTAATTGTTACCCAATTTTCACCTACGGGCTCCAGCAGGGGAAATTATGTCTTAAATTCGGCATGTGGATTAGATATGGCTCCCATAAGGGTTGATCCCAGCGTGCAGGTGTTCGAATTTCATTGGGAAGGTCTTCATCTAATGTTATTTCAGAAGGAAGTCTATTGGAAAGCCTTGCCTCAATCAGATTTGGGCATAAAATCCCTGATGAGAAAGTCGCTGAGACTAGTTGAATGTCTTGCCGACTAGCAGTATGTTATACTCGTTTGAAATCCTCATGTTCGCCAAGATATCTCAGTCGCTATGAAGTTTAATATGTCTCTCCAACTGCATAAAAGTCTCGCCGAAGGGGATTTCCTTCGGCATAAGGTCTTGCTGAAAGATGGAAGTCTCGGCGAAGGGAGGCGTCATCGGCGTAAGGTCTCACCAACAGGGCAAGGTCTCGCCGAAACAAAATTCCCTCGGTGTAACATCTCGTCGACCGCTGGTGATCTCCTCGAAATGTTCCAAGCTCACCGAAAGATAAAGGGTTTGGCATAAGGTCTTACTGACCCATGTGAGGTCTCAGCGAAAATAGATGTCATCGCGAAGAAATGAAGGGCCTTGCTGTGACGTCCAGGCGACCAAGTAAGGTCTCCCCGAAATGAAATGAGCTCGCCAAATGGAGGCATCATCACTGTGAGGTCTTGCCAACTCGAATAAGGTCTTGTCAAAAAGGGATTGTCATCAGGGAAAAGAACCCTTGTTCGCTATGAGGTCCTGCCGACAAACGAAAGTCTCACCGACAGTTGTTCACAAGGGCGTTAGCGGGGAGTAAGATTTGCATTAGCCATGAGGTCTGGCCGAATGGTCGAGGTCTCGATGCAGGGGGGCTTGCTTCAAAGAGATGTCTCACTGACCGAATAAGGTCTCGCCGAAGCGGAATGAGTTTGATGAGAGGTTTTCTAGACTAGAGGAGAGTCTTACCGAAGCGAAAGGTTTGATCTTGGGAGAAAGATGAAGGGCTCGTTGTAATATCTTTCCGACATGATGAAGTCTTGCCGATGGTCTGGTTGAAGTGCTATCTACTATCGGGTGCTTTCAACAAGACCTCTTGCTGAAAGCGATATAGTCTTGCCAATGGTCTGGGTGACAACAAAGGTGATATCGGTATGACTTTTGAAGCTCGATATGAACTCTTACCGACGGTTGTAAGCTATGTCGATAACTGCTGAAGGGAATAATCGCATCGGGGAGACACGGCTAGTGTCTCACCGACATGCGATTCTGATGAAGCGATCTTTGACTATTTGGGAATCTACATGGCACGAGTTCAACCAATCAGAAGGAGCTAAGACAGACCATGGACAGTTTGACTATTGTGACTATTCCTGTGGGGAAGATCAATGGAATGAGAGCAATATGGATCTGCTTTGTGATCAAGGATGATGAATCAGTTTGAAGGCAGTAGTGTTTTCTCTATGGAGGCCAACTACAGGGAACATTTGACACTATCTCTCAAGGGGATCAACTTGAAGAAAGATTTGGAGTGAGAATCAGGCAGGAAGGAAGAAGAAATCGTGAGTCACAGTGATAGCTGGGATCACTACTGGCAAAGGGGGATCGGCATTAATGATAATGCTTTAGAGCATTCAAAGTGGCCCTTCAAGGAGGTTCGAGGATGGACATGGAGGCCAGAAGTAAATGCAAGTATCCATAAGATCTGAAGGCTTCTTCTAAGGGCAATCTGTCACCAACATGGACACGGGGATGCAATCAAATGCAGAATTAAATTTATAAAAAGATCTAAGGGCAAATCTTTCTGGGGGATGATATTTTTTGTAAGCCCTAGGGCAGGGGCCGACACAATTTTAGTATATATGGAATTTTTTGCCTCTTTGTAGGGAGTTCTTCTTATGCTTTTTGAAAGTTTGTGACTTTGACAGTCCTTTCTCAGATTAGCACACTTTTGTAACTCATTTGGAGCATAATACACATAGCTTACCTTGATCACTGTTGATGTTTTAGATTACCATCTTGTTCTTGCAAAGTGTTGTGCATTTCAGGTTAATGATCAAGTTATTTTGTGAATTTCTTCTATTCCTTTATAACTTTATCTTTTTTCTTCATGCCCTCCTTTGCAAAAGTATCATTATAAAAATCATAAACTGTGTTTACATAATCACACATGGATTCTAGCCTGTGAAAATCTTTTCCTTTCTTGAAAAAGTGTGTGAATCAAACCTGTTTGTGACGCATTAATGCAAGGCTTATAGAGTTTGATGTGTAATCTCGTGTTCATTGTAAATTTTCAAGTGTAAATCAAAGTATTCCATTGCTCTTATCAGTTCGGTGTATCACCATAGGGTTTAGTTTTATTTTTATGCACTCCTTCTCCCTTTTCCTTTACAGAATCAGTAGTTTAGGTGATACCAAAGGAAGTCGGCCTTCTCTGGAGGTTGACCTCTATCTACAAGTAACCCACAGCTCTAGAGGTCTTCCCATGTTACACTGAGGTGTTGAACATCAGGTTCAACAGGGTGCAATTTCAGGTGATAACAGTAATATTATTCAATTAATAGAGGAAAATTAGATTTTTTGATGTAAATGATGTGAAATGTAGTGATATTCGATGATAATGATGTTGATGATGAGAAAATGTCATTTAGGGTGTGCGATAAGTGTTAGTCAATTTTACATGTCTACATTTTTCCCCTCTTTGAGACAAAGTAGTGGTTGATTTGTTTCAAAAAATTCAATGTTAAGATCAACTAGCGGTCAACAGAATGATGGTAGGATGTTGGGCTACCCCCTCGAGAGGTTGGCTAAAAAAATCACTTTTGAGATCGGGCTCACAACACTATTTCGTTTTAGTTCAAATGCATAGAGGGAAAAAAATTTAATCCTATAGGTCTCTTGCTGATAGTTTAGACATTCTTGGGAGCTCCTAATTTTAACCTAGGAAGGTTTCCTAATTAAAAATTAGGGTTTTTAGGGGTTAAAATAGGTAATTAGGGTTCAAATTACCTCATTTTCACTTTGAGCCTATAGAAAATTCTTTCCTTTGGATTTCTTATTTTGTTTATTTTCAAGGAGCTATGGCGAGGATTCGGGGAGCCCCACATTATGCAGATGCAGTACACAAGTTCAGATGGCCTATAGGCATCGGTGCCTCAGTATGTACCCTTTCATTTCTTATTTTCGTCTTTCTATTTTTGTGTAATTAATGCCTAAAGTCAAAGTAGTTGAATGTGTTAGGTTTAGGAATTTTTTGCTTTTGCATCATTTTTATTTCTTTTGATGTTTATGATTGGTTCACTTTTGACTTTTTTGCTCACACCTGCTCAAAATGTGCACATTTGACATACATTTTTTCTTTTTCTTTTCACCCTTGCCTAAATTTTGCGCTTTTGATTTTTTATTTTCGTTTTATTTGCTTTCATGATAAAATTTCACTTTTGATATACATATGCGCTTTTGAAATTTTTGCTATTTCCTTTATTCTTTTCTTTTGACAACAAATTTATCGCTTTCTCCTGTCTTTAATGCTTTTTCTAAAAAAAAAATCGCTTTTGAAAAAAGGTTTTAGCTTTTGACTATTTTGAAGTTTCAAGTCCGTTTGTTTTCCATTTCAGATGTGTTTTGTGTTTTTCGTAGAAAATCCTTAACATCATGGGTTGAATGGTTGTAGGCAATTCTTAATTTGCTCTAGTCGAGGAAGCCACGACCAATGATCTATTCAATTTGATCATTGGGTTTCAGGAGTTAGAGTGAGATTTTTTAGATGTTGTTGGGTTGTGGCATATCTACTACATGTCTACCATTAGATGCCATAGAGGGATGATGACTACTCTTTTGGAGAGGTGGCAATCAGAGACCTCATCCTTTCATCTACCTACTGGGGAGACCAACATCACCCTGGAGGATGTGTGGAGGATTCTCTGTCTACCTATTCACAAAGAGCTTGTGACATATTTCATTCGATGGGGAACTCGCACCATGCATCAAGTACTTGGTGTGAGACATCTTCAAGTTCGCGAGATAGAGATAGACTTCTCTAATTTTGTGGGTAGTGTTGATCTTGTTTCCTTGGTTCTCTGTGGTTTGGTTATGGGGCTCGTCATTCCTGATAGGCGGGGTTGGTAGTTTCATGTTGGTTGGGATGTGTGCATTGAGCAAATGTTTGAGTACGACACTAGATATGCATGGGGCCCATGTCTCCTTGCACACTTGTACAGAGATATGCACGAGGTTGCATATCGTGGAGGGAGATCAATTTCTATTGGTTTCTCTCTATTGCATGTATGGGCCTGGGATCACATCCCAGTTGCTCGGCTTGATGGTATCTTGAATTGAACTCTAAGGGATCCATATTCTTATTATTATGGATATTTTCTTCACTATACGTGGCCTGGACAGCTTCCCTACTGGCGTCATTTTTTTGATGATATGCCAAGTTTTGTATGGAGGCCATATTTGGATTGTGAGGCATAGCCTAATGACTAGGAGAAATTAGTATTTTGCAGACAGACTCAATGGCTTATTGGTTGTGTTCGCTCTTTACTCGAGAGATATCTACCCGATAGGGTTTTCCATCAATTTGGAGAGAGACAAGGTCATTTCCCAAATTCTTATGAGGCTTGTTTTGGTTGGACTACCAGAGAGGTCCATGCCTAGGGTTTACAAGTCAATCGTGATGCAGCCTTGGCAAATTTCAGAGCTCTTGCCCCATTTGAATGAGGTTGGCCAGTCAGTTTAGTAGATCCTAGGAGTACCCCATATTTTGATCAATGGTGGGCATGAAGCATTCCATTAGGATTTACAAATTTTTTTATGTTCTTGTAGTAGGTAGGGCAGGAATTACTAGATGTTGATGAGAGAGGCGGCGCATTGAGATTGTCATTAAGCAGCTTGCTAGGGCAAGGCGGGACGATGGACAGGGTGATCCAAGGTAGCAGGACCAAGTACAAGGTCTAGGTCCACCACCACCTGGAGATGGAGAAATACAGTTAGCATAGATGATAGCCATGAGATATGTAGAGGTAGTGCAACAATAGGCCACAGAGGCTCAAGTTGCTACTATGACATTGGAGAGGGACTGCTTGAGGGAAGAACAAGACAGCAAGAGTGAGCGATGACATGCTGCAAAGGCCTAGTTATAGGAGATAATGGGAGAGAGAGATACTCTTAGATCAGAGCACGATGCCCTCCATGCAAATCGAGATTAGTTGTTACAAAGGGCAACATATTATCAAACTCTCTATGATGCCTTCGTTCCTAGAGATCAACGACAACCATGCTTCAAAGAGTCGAGTACTGCTATGGGTGCCACATCAAGTGGGAATTATGTTAGACAACCTGATCTAGAGGCTTCTCCTCACCCTATCCAGGATCCTTAGAGTTCTTCTCCTTTCGTTGGGCACCAACATTATTGTTCTTGATCATTATGATGTTCATTGTTTTAGAGACATTATTGTAGAAATGATTTTGTATATATATTCATATGCCCAATTAAGGCCTCGTAGATATGTATATTTTTGTATTTATCCTATCACACATGTGTTGGAATGTGTTGAGATGATTTTGATTGCTTGTTGTCATTAATGGTTGTCATTGATGTCAACATATCTTGGTTGTTTGACCGAAGTTCTGTTTTGGTGCCTTGGTGATCTGGATTGGCCTGGTTCTGAATGTCGTGTTGTAAAGATCTATTTTGGGTTTTATCTATCCTAGTCCCATTCCTCTTGTAACACAATAAGATACACTCTTTTAGGTCCGGACTAATCTAGTAGTTGGTTAATGTGCCCTGGCACATGATCTGCATTGTAATGTGTATATCTTATTCTTTGGTTCTAAATATTATGTAGTGTGTTGATTCAAGTGAGGAGGCTATGTTTGGTCCATGTTTCATTCCTCTCCACCGTGGGAATGATTTTGTGGTGACCTATTTCAAATTGTGCTTAGCCGACTTAGGAATTATGAAATTGTGTTTGGCTGACTTGAGAGATTATGAAGGCTTGGAGTGGTATAATTATAAGATGTTTTTGTTCGATGCAAGCAAGTGTGATGAATGTGAATCTAAATATCCAAACATTGCGAAGTGTGCGAAAGTGTATGACTGGAGGCAACAGACAGTGAGATTCTATCTAGTGTTGTTGGTGACAGTTCTTTCAGCGGTGGATTCCCTTTTATCATTCTTCTATTGGTAGTGAGTCATTTTCTATAGGTAGTGAGCCCAACCAAAACTGAGCTACCCTGCAGTGAGCCACCCTACAGTGAGCAACTTGGCAGTGATCCCTTGTAAAAATCACCTTAACCGGTGTTTTATAATTGAGAATTAGCATTCTCTGTGGTTTTTCCCTTCTAGGGTTTCCACGTAAATTCTAGTGTTCTTTGTGCATGGTGTTGTTGTGTTCTTTCATATTCATTAATATCTATTTGATTTAAGTTTGCTATGGATTAATTAAAGTGAAGAAAATTGGTTGATGATAACTAATTCACCCCCCTCTCATTTATCCGGACTATTTAACAATTGGTATCAGAGCTTTGGTTCCTTGAAGAAGAGCTTAACTGCTTTGGGTAGATCCAATGGCGTACAAATTGACAATCCCTGTGTTTGATGGATTTGACTACAGTTTCTAGAAAGTGCATATGAGAGGTTACCTGATCTCTAGGTTACAAGACTTGAAAAGTTGTTGAGACAAAATATGTTGAGTTAGCAAGTGGTCCTTATTCTGCATATGAGATTTTTTCCTATGAAGAGAATGAAAAAGCAAGGTATGCAATCTATAGTGCTTTATCTAAGACTGAGCTAACAAATTTTATTTCATTGGGCACTACTTATGAAGTTTGGGAAAAGTTGAAAGAAATCTATGAAGGAAATGATAGAGTCAAATTATCAAAGAAGTTGAAAGCTAAGCGCAGATATGAGAACTTAAGGATGGAAGAAGGTGAGGACATATCAAGCTACTTTCAGAGGGTTGACAGTGCAATAAATTAAGTCAAAAATCAAGGAGGTACTTGTTGGTTGAAAATTTTGTATTCCTTGAGGCTATGCAAAATTGTGGTTTCAGCCACAGTGTGTGAGTATAATACTCTCCTAATTTAGGAAAGGCTCCCCCTTTTTTACTAATTAAAACTAAAATGGATGGAACAACAACCTTTCCTCTTGTTTCAGGGAAGATTATATTCTTTTCTCTTCACAGAAAAGTAACAATAACTTTTAGAAAAACTCTTACGACAGCCTGCAATAAAATTGAGAGAGAGGAAATGAAGTTTCCTAAAAGCACAAAGACTTTCGTCACCTCCTCTAGGACGGGAAAACAATCTCCAAGCACAAAGTCTTGAGAATCTGAGATCATATCTACCCTTTTAGAAAGATAATTTAAGAACAAGTTGCAACATATAACAGCACAAAGTTTGTAAGTATAATGCATTCAAGAATCACCTAATATGGGAATTATCACAAGCACAAAGACTTATAATTCTTCTCAACTCCTAATCACAAATTAAGCTAATTTAATCTTTCAAACTTATAGCACAAAGAATACAAGAAATCACACCAAAGTCTTATCACAATAGTCCCACAATTTCTCAAGTAAAACTCAGAAAATATACTACTATGACATAAGAACACAATAATAATATTCAATAAGATTCAACACAAAGTTTGAAACCTTATATCCTTTCTTTGTATTGCTTGAAAATAAGGTTTGCATACACAAAGCATAAAGTCTTTTTTGTTGTAAATTTTTGCAAAGTTCTCTCTATTGCCAAAAGAGATAAAAATTTATAAAAGACTCCATCAAGTATTTATAGGAGAGAAGCCATGAGAAAAAGGTGGGAGGATCCCAACTAACTTGAGAAATTCTCTCAACCACCAACTACTTGCAATTGACTTATTCCAAATTACAGTCCTAATTTATCTTGACTTGTGATTTGATTACAAGTAATTACAATTTTTGGCTTTACATGTAATTTTTCCAAAGGAACAAAATTGAAAATAAAACAATACTTTAATTATTTACATGACCATCCTTGAAACATTAAAATTTATGAATGGAATTATGCAGTTCATCAAGATTTGGCCCTTGAGTGTTCTTGGAAACAGCAACTATTTTGATGATGGTGTCAAAACATCTGATGATTGACAATTGATGCTCTTCCAATGCAATCTGCATCTTATTAAGAAATGTATGATGATCTACAAATATGTTGATGGACTGCAGGGTGAAGATTTCAGCTTCTAACTCTTGATGAAATTTTTTTGTTAATGTTGAAAGTATAGCATCCTCAGGAAGTACCTCACCATCTTGATCTTCTAGCTTGCAAGACTCCTTTTCAAAGCTTGAAATGATATCCCGTTCTGCTTCAACCACTATCTCTTGAGCAGCCTGTATATCTGAAATGAGCTCTTTAAATACCAATGTTTTATTTAACAGGAGCTCTTCAGTCTCAATATAAATTTCTCTGTTTGGTATTATTGCATTGGCACATAATATTTCCAAATGTTATTCATTCAAAACATACCTACTCTACAAATCACTTTCCATAGATTCCAAACTTTGTTTGAAAGTGTCAAAAGCTTGGTGTAGTTTTAGCTTTACTATCTTTATATTAACCATCACATCAAGAACCTTTTTAATCATTTGAGTACTTTCATTTATCAATTGATCAACCCAAGAATAAACTGCCCTTGCTTTTTGTCCAGCTTTTTCAACTTGTTTAATAGACTCTTCAGAAATAGAGGAAGATAATGAATCAATCATTTTTGAAGATTTGGTAATCTTTTGAATAACTAAAATAAGATGTGCATTCTCCTCTTTCAGTTTTTCTTTCTTGGCCAAGAGTTCATCATAATTTTGTGCTAAGATTGTTACTGAACTTTGAGCATCTTGCATCAAATTGGTGTGAGTCTACTTTCCCAACTCTATCTTGGTGAATTTGTAATCAGACACCTACATCTTCTCTTGTGGTTTGTCTGAAAGAGGTTCAGCTACTTCTGCATATTTAATTTGATTGTTGTCTACAACCACTCGTGAAACCATTTTGGCTTTCTTTGCAACCTTTGGCTTAGACTTCTTCAGCTATTGGAAATCAAACACATCAAGGGATATAGCCTATTTCTTCCTCTTTAGAGTGATTGAATTCAACCATGGAGGAAGATCCAATGTATTCACATGTAAAACAACAACCATGGTTTTTGTAGAAATAGACTCATTATGTGCCATAGTGGTCATCCTAGGTGAAGCCTCAGTTTGAATTGCAACAAGAGTTTGTTCAGATGGCATATTGTGATTAGCATCAGCCATAAAACAATCAAAACTTGTTGCTGATGTATCTATCTCTAGAAGTACCATCTCTGATATCATAGGATACATCAGATTTGCATCGAGAACATTCTCCAAACTATTATGCATATCATTCATAGAAGTGTTCAATGCTGATGTAATTGAAGTATGATGAGCCACTTTTGTAGGTGCAATAGAAGAAACAAAAACCGTTGAAAAAGAATCAACATCACTATCAATTTGATACATAGGAGACAATATAGATACTAGTGTAGCATCAATATGAGGAGAAATCATACTTAGAATAGTAGGAGATTCAAGAACATCGCCCTCTTGTTGATCAATGATTTGTATCTGAGTTTCTCTAACTTCCTTCCCCTTCAATGTTGTCTTCTCTAAAGTTTTCTCTACAACTTGGCTAACCTTCAATTTGATTATGGTTCCTGAGGAAGAAGCACCTTCCTTGGATTTGTCTCTAACTTCTGATTTCAGTCCAACAGGTCCAACTAAATCATCATCATCACTACCTCAGATTTTTATGACTTTCACACCTATATTCTTAAGCCAAGAATTGGTATTTTCCAAAAATGATTGGAACCTATCAAAAATAGAACAAGATTCCTTACGATACCACAGTATTGTTGGAATAGGAGTGTCAGCAACCATCTGTTCCTCATACTCTGGATCTAAAATCTGTCCATCATTAATCACTCCTTATGGGATCAAAGTCAAATTAAGATCAATAACTTTTTCAATTGTTAGCCTACAATAATCCATTCTACGGATGTCCTTCTCTGTTCGAAGATCTACCCAAATATCTTCAAGGCAATGTACATGTGTGAAAGCTCTCTTTATCTTGTCCTTCATCCCTCTGTAGTCAAAATCTGTTCTTGCCTTGAATATTTTCAATTTGATCTCTTGAATTTTAGTTTCCATTTCCTTTTCCTTTGAAGTAGTTGTCAAAGAGTATCTCCCAATCTACAATGGGTTATGAGAAGAGATGCTTATTCCAGCTTTATGTTGTACAACTTATCGTGCATGTACTATCATCAACTGCCTTGCAAGCTCCATCAAAATGATTTTTTCTGTCGGATATCTTGGAAGCATGTATGGCTGGTCTTCAAAATAGCCAACTCTCATGTAGGTGAAGGTGGAAAACTGGAGAAAAAGACAACCATATTCATTCACCTTCTTCCAAGTAGCCTCAAATACTATGTTGTTCTATAAGGTTTTGTCAAATAGACACATGAAATGACCAAAGAATGCATCTTGGACTCTCCTATAATGAATTCTACTTGGTCTCAAAGGTAGTTGATCATAATACTCCCAAACTGGAACTAGTGATCTATCTCCTTTGGTGGAAAGGCCTGGAAATTGTCTCAATGAAGCTGCTATGTAGATCAAATAGGAGTTCATGTAGAATGTGAGCATAGTAGGAACTTGTGCAAGCTGCTCACATAAACTATCACCGATTATCTCACCCCAGAAGATTGGGTGTTGTGCCTTCCTTATCACCACTATGAACTTGTACATTCACTTCTCAAAAACATTAGAAAATTTCAATCCCATTATCCTGCTCAAAAGTGTGATTATATCATTAATCTATTCCTTGAATTCAGATCGGTATAGCTTGGGCCACCGAGACAAACAAGTTTGACGCTTTAAAAACCATTTAGTGTTGATATGTTGTATACAATCTGCTTTCTTTTGTTCATAGTGATCAAGAGAACTTTTTATTGAAATATCTAAATACATAGGCGCATCTGGAACTCTGAAAATTCTATTAATGGTTTTTGGATCAATTCTAATGACCACGTTACCATCATCATCTCTTATAGTTATGGATTCTCTATCAAAGTGAGTTGCACATGTAAGGATAAACTTTGGCTCTAGGGAAGCAACAGGAAAAGAGGAAACCAAATGAATATGACTTCTCAACAACAACTGCATATCATGTGAAGTTGATTTCTCAGCTTTCTTGAGAAACTCAAACATTTCAACATGTCCAATCTTTGTATCTCTGATTTCTTCAATGTTTGAGACCACATGGGATGGAGAAATCTCATTCTGATATTTATCATACTTGTACTTCATCTTTTTATTTGGTGGAGAAGTTGGTTCCTCTGTCATTAAACAAGAATCTGCAAGGCTGAGATGAAAACTCCATAAATTTAAGACATCATCATCATCAACATGTGTAGACATGGTGAAGACTCAAACTCAGAGTGGTGTTCTTGTTGTATGATGGTAGAAAATGAGGATTATAACTCATTTCGAATCTTCGAAGACTGATTGCAAGTGAAAGGGACATGTGCTTTTCATGGAAAATGGAAAACTTAGATTGCATCTTTGAAAACTACAAGTCAAAACTTTCAACTTGCATTTGCAATCAAGCTTAAAAAGCCCAACTTTTAGGCACTTGTGAAGTATTTTGGGATTTTGGAAGATGGCTGCAAGTAAAGTGAAAAATAGGGATTTTTGGAACATATTGCAAGTGAAAAGTGCAAAGTAGGAAAAATAAGAAGTCATTGCAAGTTTATTTTCTTTTGAACTTGTAATTGCATTTTTGACCAAAATATCCTACTTGCAATTGGTTTGCAAAATCCCAACTTGCAGCCAAGGGCATCATTTTTCTTTATTTTTTCTTTTGTAGAAAATGGAAATGAGATGGAATGGAAGGGGGAATGAGGTGAAATGAACATGAAATGGCATGGAATGAAGGGTCAACAGTATGAAAGAGAAAACATTTTCAATGAAAATGAAAATGAGAAACATGTTTTCAGCCAATAAGAGTGAAAAATGTGTTTGTATGAAGGCGTTTTGAGATGAAAGGGAAAATGAAAGACGTTTTCAGCAAATGAAAGTGAAAAACGCATTTTGAAAGGAGGTGTATGGCATTTTATTGAATGGAATTTCTTATTGAAATGGAGGCGTATTGAATGGAAAACAATGGAATGAGAAGAAAATGCGCATGGCATTCAAGAATAATGAAAATGAAAATGTGTTTGGGAATGAAAGGGCGTTTTGAAATGGAAACGAATGGCATTCACCAATGACCAATGATGTCTTCATGAAATGGAGGCGTTTTGAAATGGAAGGCAATAAAGCGTGCTTTGAAAGTAAATAATGACATTTTTTAGCAAAAACATTTTTATTATGAGATAAATTTCAAACATCAAACAATGGCGCCATGAAAACAAGAGATTACATGAAATAAGTGTTGAAATAAAAAGAAATCACAAAAACAAAGAAGAACATACCTGCAAAAAAGGAAGAAGAAACCCTAGACATCTTGTAAAAACGTGGCCAAAGAAGATAACTTAATTAATCTCAGCTGAGAGTTCTTTTATTGTAGCCAAGCATTTATGAATCTACCATGAAAAGAGGAAGAGAAGTAAAACCAAACACAAACTACCTTCTCCATCAATGGCGTTGGGTTTTTGAGAACTCAGAACAAGCAAAACAATGACTTCTTTCAAAATCGGGCTTTTTTTAGCACTTTGCAAATCACTTTTAAGAGAAAACACTTAAATCGGGTTTTTAAAGACACATTGCAAGCTTATTTTCTTTTGAAAGAATCAAATCGGACTTTATGAAGCTCATTGCAAGTGATTTTAAGTTAAAATGCCTCAAATCAGGTTTTTTGAAGACAAAAACAAGTGAAATTTTTAAAATAAAGAGGAAATCGGACTTTTAAAAGCATTTTACAAGTTCACTTACGTGAAATTGGAGTTTTTAAAACATATTACAAGTAACTTTTTTTTTAAAAACTTGTAAAGTTCTCTAAAAGTTCCTATACCTGTAAGTTACACAAAAAGTTCCTACAAATGACTTAAAATGAAAAATTAAAAACAAAATCACTTGTAATAGAGGTAAAATAGTTCCTATTACTGACTTGCAATAAGAAACTAAATCCCCTACTTGCAATGATGACCCAGAAACCCGAATTTAAGCAAAAACATAA
Organism: Sequoia sempervirens; assembly: GCA_007258455.2. Lineage (NCBI taxonomy): Eukaryota > Viridiplantae > Streptophyta > Pinopsida > Cupressales > Cupressaceae > Sequoia > Sequoia sempervirens. The sequence goes on from VDFB02330241.1 coordinate 106,011, forward strand.
GGAAAAAGACTCAGAAACTCATGAAAATGATCAGGAGTAAATGAAAAAGATGTTCAAGGGGACCATGGATCTAAAACTAAAAATTTTAAACCTCTGCACCTCGTAAAATGTGCCTTAGGAGAGAAAATCTTCAATTTTATTCAAAATTTTGATAGGTTATCCCAATTTTTAACAAGTTAAAAATTAGAGATAACAGTACTCTAACAGATGATGTAATGGAGAAGATTCTAATGACCCTATCGAAGAGCTATAGTGACAAGATCTCAGCCATTGAGGAAGTTTATGATCCAAAGAAATTCACTAGAGAGAAGCTATTTGGCACCTTGACTGTATTTGAAATGAGGAAATTTGGAAAGGAAAAGGAGAAATCTAAAACAGCCTTCAAAGCCACAAAATTAGAAGATGATCCAGATAGTGAAAGTTCAGAGGAGTTGGAAGCAAATTTCACAAGGAAATTGAAGAAAGGTACCGACAAGTACAAAGGTATGTTTCCTCTTAAATGCTTTAGATGTAAAAAGATTGGTCATTTAGCAACTAAGTTTCCAGAGAAAGGAACAAGGCAAAAGTTTAAAAATATCAATAAAAAGGCCTATTATGTCAATGAGAATGTTGGTATTTCATATGATGAATTATATCATGAAGATTGTTTGTTTTTGGTTGAAAAGGATGAACCTAGATTTGATATCTCTAATATTTGTCTGAAAACTAATGATAAAATTGAAGCTGCATTATTTGTTAAAATAAATAGAGATGAATGGCTAATTGATAGTGGATGTTCGAATCATATGACCAGTGATAAAAGTAAGTTTGTAAAGCTTGAGAAATATGATGGAGGTTCTATTAGATTTGGAGATGATAAAACAACACAAATTGTTGGAATTGGTTCTATTACCTTTGATGGAAAATATAACACTGAGAATGTTTACTATGTGAAGGGATTATATCATAATCTTCTGAGTGTTGGAAAGATGTGTGAAAATGGCTATAATGTGGTGTTTCAAGATGATCGTTGTGAGATCTGGAAGAGATTAGGAACTGTCATTGCAGCTAGAAAAAGAACAATTGGGAATATGTATCAATTGGAAGGAGCTACAAAAAGATGCTTAGTATCTCAGTCCAATGATAGTTGGCTTTGGCACCAAAGGATGTGTCACACCAACTTCAAAAATTTGATAAGGATAAGTTCATCAAGAGCAATTAGAGATTTTCCAAGACTAACTAAACCAGACAATACTATCTACAAAGGATGTCAAGAAGGAAAGCAAACCAAAGAAACATTCTAAAGAAAAGAAGAATCATCTACTGGATTGTTGTACCTTGTACACACTGACCTATGTGGTCCCACCAGAACAAGAAGCTTACAAGGTGAGAGGTATTTGATGCTTTTAATAGATGATTATTCTAGATTTGCTTGGGTTGCATTTTTAGAGAAAAATCAGAGGCATTGGAAAAGTTCAAGATTTTCAAGGTAAGAGTTGAGAATGAAGTTGATAGAAAAATCAAGTGTTTAAGATCTGATAGAGGAGGAGAACTCACTTCTGATGAATTCAACAAATACTGTGAAAATCATGGCATTAAAAGATAGCTATCTACCCCTAGAACACCTCAGCAGAATGGTGTAGTGGAAAGAATGAACCAGACAATTCAAGAAGCAGCTAGAACAATGATCATGGAAGCAAGTTTACCATAGCTCTATTAGAGAGAAGCGATACACATAGTAGTAGACACTCTTAATAAAGTATTGTTCCAGAGGAAGTATGGAAAGACATCATATGAGCTATGGCATGGAAGAGCTCCCACGGTAAAATACTTCAAAAAATTTGGAAGAAAATGCTACATCAGGAAAGATGAGGACAATCTTGGAAAGCTAAACAGTAGAGCTGATGAAGGCATATTCTTGGGTTACTCTACAAGAAGTAAATCGTAGGTCAGTGTTACAACAAGAGACTGAACAAGATGGTTGAAAGTGTGAATGTGAAAGTAGATGAAGATGTTCAAAGAATTCTTGACAAGAATATTGAATATGAATCAGATAATTCAGATGAAAAAGGAGAGAAGGATAAGAAAGAAGAAGAAGAAGAAGAAGAGACAAAGGAGGCTCCGACAACTACAACTAAGACTCCAAGGTATGTACAAAAAAACCACTCAAAAAAATAGATTATTGGAGATAAGAATAAGAGAATTATCACAAGAAGCAAAGCAACTCAAGAGCAAGTATTATTGTTCCTACTCTGAGAAACTGAGCCAAATACTATGGAAGAAGCATGCAATGATCATAATTGGATGAAGGCAATGAAATAACTTGATCAGATAGAGAAAAATAAAACTTGGGAACTTGTGCCCAGACTAGCAGACAAAAATGTAATTGGAACTAAGTGGGTGTTCTGGAACAAGTTGGATGAAAATGGAAAGGTAATGAGAAACAAGGAAATATTGGTTTGCAAAGGTTACACTCAGATTGAAGGTATTGATTTTAAAGAAACATATGCCCCTATTGCCCGGATGGAAGAAATCCGAATTTTCTTAGCTTTTGCAGCTTTTAAGGATTTCAAAGTTTATCAAATGGATTTACAATTTGCATTCTTGAATGGAGAACCTGAAGGAAGAGCTCTACATTGAACAATCAGAGGGATTCAAGTCCGGAAGTGACACAGATGTTGTCTACAAGTTGAAGAAAGCTCTATACAGATTGAAGCAGGCACCTAGAGCCTTGTATGGCAGATTAGACAAGTACCTGATTGGACAAGGATTTCAAAAGAGATCTGTTGATAGTAATTTATACTACATAACTCACTTAGATCAGATGTTGATTGTTGTGGTTTATGTTGATGACATAATTTTTGGAGGAAATGACGATATTTGTAGAAAAATTGTAGATGAAATGCAAAAGGAATTTGAAATGTCTATGATAGATGAGCTAAATTTCTTCCTTGGATTACAAGTAAATCAGAACAGTAAAGGAATTTTCTTTTTTCACTCCAAGTATACAAAAGAACTATTGAAGAAGTTTGGATTGTAGAATTCTAAACTGGTTTGTATACCTATTGTTACCATATGCAAGTTGACAAAAGAGGATGAATCACCCAAAGTTGATGCAAGCATGCATAGATCAATGATTAGAGGATTGTTATCTTTGACTGCCACTAGACTAGACATTATGTATGTAGTTTGTTTAGCATCTAGATTTCAACAAGAACCAAAGGAATCACATGTTGCAGTAAAAAGGATCTTCAGATATTTGAAGGGTACAGAAGATTTGGGGTTGTGGTATCCAAAGGACTCATATTTCACTTTGACAGCCTATACTGATGTTGATTGGGTAGAATGTGTTGACAAAAGGCAGACTACAAGTGGTGGAGCTTATTTCCTTGGTTCCCATTTGGTTTCTTGGTCAAGTAAGAAATAAGATTTTATATCTTTATCTACTACTGAAGCTTAATAAATTGCAGTATCCTCATGTTGCACTCGGATATTGTGGATGAAACAAACAATGAAGGATTTTGGCATATCATTTGATGAACCGGTCTCAATTATGTGTGATAATACCAGTGCAATAAACATTTCCAAGAAATTGATACAACACTCCAGAACAAAGCATGTATCCATAAGATATCATTTCTTGAGAGAGAAGGTGTTGGACAATGAAGTAAAACTTGACTATGTACCTACAAAAGAGAGGATTGCAGATATTTTCACAAAACCGTTGAGAAAGATACTTTTGAGTATCTCCGGCAGAAGTTAGGGGTTTTTCCCCCTCCTTTTTTACAATAATATGCATCAAGGTGTGCATTGGTCCATGGTATTATATGCTCATTTTTATCTGGATCAATGCTTGGTGGCTTCCTCATAGGGGGAGCAGAGTAAATTTTTCAGGGGGATTTTTTCACTTTGCCTTTGATGTCAAAGGGGGAGAATAAAAGAAGATAAGATGGTCCTTGATGTTGACATTGAGTTGGTTGGTTTGTTATTGATGAATGATTCCATCAATGAAAAAGGGAGAGATTGTTGGAATGTGTTGAGATGATGTTGATTTGCTTGTTGTCATTAATGGTTTTCATTGATGTCAACATATCTTGGTTGTTTGACCGAAGTTATTTTTTAGTGCCTTGGTGATCCAAATTGGCCTGGTTCCGGATGTCGTGTTGTAAAGATCTATTTTGGGTTGTATTTGTCATGGTCCCATTCCTCTTGTAACACAATAAGATACATTCTTTTGGGTCTAGACTGATCTAGCAGTTGGTTAACGTGCTTCAGCACATGGTTTGCATTGTAACATGTATATCTTATTCTTTGGTTCCAAATATCATGTAGCATGTTGATTCAAGCGAGGAGGCTATGTTTGGTCCATGTTTCATTCCTCTCCACCACGGGAATGTTTTTGTGGTGACCTATTTTACATTGTGCTTGGCCAACTTAGGAATTATCAAATTGTGTTTGGCCGACTTGAGAGATTATGAAGGCTTGGAATGGTATAAGTATAAGATGTTTTTGCTCAATGCAAGCAAGTGTGATGAATTTGAATCTAAATATATAGACATTGCAAAGTGTGCAAAAGTGTATGACCGAAAGCAACAGACAGTGAGATTCTATCTGGTGTTGTTGGTGACAGTTCTTTCAGCGGTGGATTCCCTTTCATCATTCTTTAGTTGGCTGTGAGTCGTTTTATGTAGGCAATGAGTCATTTTTTGTAGGTAGTGAGCCTTTTTGTATCTTTGGCTATAATAGCCAGGCAATGAGCCCAACTGACAGTGAGCCACCCTATAGTGAGCAACTTGGCAGTGAGCCCTTGTAAAACTCACCTTAACCTGTGTTTTATAATTGAGAATTAGAATTCTCCGTGGTTTTTCCCTTCTTGGGTTTCCACATAAATTCTAGTGTTCTTTGTGCATGGTGTTGTGTGCTTTCATATTCATTAATATCTGTTTGATTTAAGTTTTCTTTGAATTAATTAAAGTGAAGAAACTTGGTTGATGATAACTGATTCACCCCCCCACTTAGTTATTTGCACTATTTAACATTATGTTTCATTGATGGTGTACCATGACATTCTCATTTTTTATGATGATATATATGAGATATACATGCTTTGATTCGGATTTATTATGTGCTATATGATGATTATGGATGATGATGTATAATTTATACATGCTTTTGGACTTTTTTGATGTATGCATATGATGTGGATGGATGATCGATATATCATTATGATATATGATGTTTTATTATGTATATGATGGATGTTGATGTCTACATATTGTATGTTGATTATACATGATACATTATTTTTTTATTACTTTATTATCACCATGATATGCATTGGCGATATTGTGGATGCATGATAAATACGAAACTAATGATATTTGTGATGCAAGATGGAGTTATTAGTTAGAAGAAATGTTGGATGATGAATAGAACTTTGATGTTGTTAGTTACTTGATGAGTATTACTTTTTCTTTTCATAGAGACTTTGCATCTTGAACAATCCATTTTGATGTAGCAAACAAATACGATGCACCAAGGTATTAATAACCCAGGTGACTTTGTATCCATTGCATGGACTTTGACTTAACATACAAAGAATATTCTTGCTCATACTAGACATACATAAACTTTGTTTAAAATATACGGTTAGGTTGTGTTTAAAACTTTTTTGGACCAGTTACACAAAGAGGTATGAAATACCTAACATGCAACTGCTACATGAATTGTCTTAAAGGGTGATCCCACAATAGTGGTTTACAATTTTTGGCCAAACTAAACACTGAAATTATTATTTTTAACTAAATCTTCACAGTCAAGCACCTATAGCGGCTAAACCGTGAAGAATTTGAAGATGATGCTAACTAGAGTCTCGTCACATTTTGTCTGTAGATTCTAAAAATATTTTTTCAAAATTTTTGGAATCAGATTACTTCTTTTCCATCTCCAAAAATTGGTTTTTTCAAAATAGCATTTTTAAAAGTGGCCACCATTATAGCATAACTTTTTTTCCATGAAGGATAAAATTCCAATTCTTTTGAATTTAGATTTTTAACTCGATATCTAGTGCTTCCACTTGGTTAGATAATTTTTATTGAATATTTTTTCTTTAATCAAGTTTTGAAGTCAAACCAATTACAATTCAAACATAGCACCGTATAATGCATAACTTTTTTTGTATATATCAAATTTTTATTTTTTTTTGTTGGATCAAAGGCTTCAATATCTGGTGCACTCATATTTTTCAAAAAAAAAATTGATAATCTGCTATTTTTCCACATGTGCAGAATAGAGACCTTCATTTTCGATGAAAAACCTATGTTTAATAAAACTTAAAAAACAAATACATAATAAAACTAAAACCTATTAAAATTATATTCGTTGGATAGCTCATTCCGAGGACTACCTGATTCCAGTTGGGTTTTTGAAGATTCCTCCATTTTCATCCTCAACCCAAGCTCCGAAGTGCCAAAATCTAGGTTTTTTTTGTGTCTCAGGGGGGGATGAGGAATAAGGGGGGTTCAAACGAACCCCTGGGGGTTCGAGCAAACCCCTAGGGGTTCGTTCAAACCCTAGTTCATTTGAGGGGTTTGGTTTGCGAACCCCTAATGGGTTCGGTCAAACCAAAAGGTTCGTACGAACCCCTAATGGGTTCGGTCGAACCAAAAGGTTCGTACGAACCCCTAATGGGTTCGGTCGAACCAAAAGGTTCGTACGAACCCCTAAAATCAATTTTTTTGCCATGCATTCATTTTTTGTGAGTTTTTCTCCCTCACTTCAATTGTAAACCTAGCTATTGTGGCTTCACCCTAAAACAACTTACATACACTCAATAAAGCAAGTATTCGCCATGGTAGTATCACAAAAAAAATCTTACAAACAGCAAACCGAAATGACGCGCAATTTCCCCCATTCCTTCTTCTCTAAATCCTTATGGACATCCTCGAGAGATCCTAGGAATGAGTCAATAAAATAAATCATAAAGATAATACTATAAAAAGATAAAAAAAAGTTGTATCACTTGCCATATATGTTTTGAGGTTTCAGGCTATTATCCATTGTTGATCATGTCTATTATAAGAACGGATCCGTTAAGGCATATCTTAGGATGTTGTTGGTGAATTGTAAGAAGATAGGTAGTAAACACTTTGTCATTGTTTTCATCTGTTTGTAATCAAAGATTTGTGATTGTTTGCTTGAAAGTTCTAGCTTTTGATGTTTTCTTTGTTTGTTTGTTTGTTTTATCAAAGGGTGAATATGATGATTTGTTTATTATAGAAGATGTTTTATTGCAGATAGGCGATGACGGAGATAGGATTTTTGGGATTTTTTTGAGTTTTATGTTATTTTTGTTGTTTTCAGGGGACTAACCTAGGGCCTCGAGGGCTCATTAAAGATAATCCTTTCCTATGTTGTAAACGCAAAGGCTCATAGTTTTCTTCATTTGATAAGAACATTTTTTGATCTTTTCTATTTTTTGAATGTTTTTGGGTTTTGAATTTTTTGTGAATGTTTTTGGGTTTTTAATTTTTTTGTGAATGTTTTTGGGTTTTTAATTTGTTTACTAAGCTGAAATAAAGCATGATAGACACCTAAGGGGACTGACCTATGGCCTCGGGGGCTAATAAGCCTTTCCTATGTTGTACACGTAGTTTGACCAGTTTTGACTCAGCATAACATGTTTTTGGAATTCAAACAACATTGATAGCTGGATTGATATTCCACTTCTATTTCTAGAGGATATGTTCTGGAAAATCTACTTGAACTCGCTGTGAGGTTCAAGCAAATGTTGATATCTTAGAATTTTGAGTGAAGGAAATCCAAAGTTTTTGTTTTGAATTTGATTATTTTTTGGATGTTTTTTATTTTGTTGGTTTCTAGATGTTTTCAATTTTTGATAGTTTTGACGATGATGGGACATGCTCAAGGATCTAATCCATGAACAGTTTCAAGAAGTTGCCCCTAGTTCAAGACAAGACTGCCTTCTCTAGGAGGGGCAGATGTAGATGGTGCAACAAGGTTCAATACATAATTAGTCATTAAGTTATGGTTCGACACATGTTTTAATATGGTATGAATGGGTGGATGTTTTGGATAATGTTGATAGATAACGACATAATTCTTGTTCAAATGTAGCACCTATATGCCAAGTTTTCACTATGATACATGTTCTAGAAGCACTATAGAGTGGTTTTCACTAAAAGAATGTTTTATTTCTCTTTATTGTTTTTCTTGCTTTTTTATTTTTAAAAAAAATAATAATCTTTTTTTTTGGATTTTTACCCTTTTTCCTGGGGTTGTAAAATTCTCTTGAAGGTTACCCTAGTAGTTCATTGGTGGTACACCTTGTTGATGGGACGAATTGCTTTGAAGGTTACCCTAGTAGTGTGTTGGCGGGTCACCTTGTTGGGATGATGCTTAGATCATAATATGAGTTAGAAGACATAGATCAAGATTTATTCTAAAGCAAGAAGTGAGTACTTGTCCCCAATGTCTAGTAATTTAGGTGATGGATTATCTTGTGACAGGATAACATGTTTGGATAGAGTATCCCCTTTTGGACCATGCCTCATGGCTCAGATAATGTTGGATAGGATAGGGTCAATTATAGTGACCCATGTCAAGATGTTTTCCATAAGCAAGTGTAAAGTGTACACCAAACATTTTTCAAGATCAAGATAAGTTTGATTTGGATAAAAATGGATTGGATACATTATGGATAAGTTGAGATGTTTCCACCTGAAATGGTGCATGTAGATGCTCAATTCTACACATGACGTCAGTTTTCCAGGTTTTCATCATGGTACTTGTCCAAAGTGCCACCATAGTGGTTTTCACTGGAGGACAATTTTCTCTTGACTATTTTCTTGATTTTTTTGATGCCACACAAGACGCCTGTTTACCAGATTTTCATCATGGTGACAATTTTTTGCTTATGTTGAACCACCTAGTGGTGCTGATGTAGATACTGCTAGTGCTAAAATGGGTGTTGGTGTTGTCATGATGTGCCAATGATATCCTACTTGGAAGAGTTGGTTTGCTAAGATATAGGCACTTGAATGTAACCCCTGATAATTCTTGTCTTCTTTGTCGATATCAGGATTAATCTTACCTAGATGTGCACATCGCAATAGAGTTCCCTTAGAATCCTTATGATAAAGAGTTTCTACCAATGCATGGTCAATGCAAGGGTTTTTTATCATGTATGTCAAATTTAATGGTGAATTACGTTGAGGGATATGAGATTTAGATGGATTGCTCGATAGTTTGGAATCTTTAACTCTCCAGACTTGGGATGATGAGCAATGATGGGTGGATATGGAGATTCGATTGGGACCAACTTCTTGGTATACCTTGTAGGTCATTCTTGAAGCTTTCTTTTGCATTGCTAGACATCTTCGATGGATGAGCTTCCCTTTTTTATTTTTCCCCATAGTTTCTTTGACTAATAGAGTTTGATAGGGATTATTTTCTTACTTTTTCTTTGGTATCCATTTGAACTTTTCTTGTCCATTTTGTTTTGCTAATTCTTTTGTTTCAATGACTTGTTTCGTTCTTGGATATAGCTTTTTCTCTTGTTGTTGGTCCTAATCAGAGGGTTGAAATATATGTGGATGGTGATTCATGACATGGCTAGTTGTAGCATTGGTAGCAATTTCATCATAAGGACTCTTTGTGCTCTCTATGTTGATGCTTGCATTTCATAAAGTTTCCCCCAATATTACAGAGGTATCACTGATATGTTTAGATCCTTTAATTTTTGAATAACCAAGACCTTGATGCTTAGGATTTCCAATAATCTACACTTGTTCTAGGATACCTTGTTCATGTAGGCCTAATCCTCTACCTTGATAATGCATCTATTGAACAATTTTATTTGAAATAGGATATGTTTTACGTTGGAAACAAGGTGCTAATCCTTCTTTGTTCTGTTGTGGATCTTCAAAGGTGATAGCTTCTTCACTAGTAGGATCCTTCATATGTGGGATAACTTCTTGATTGATATCTTCAACTTGATACTGTGAAATATCATTTTTGATGGCCCTTCAAAATATATTGGTGCTTCTTTGACTGTTGTGTATCCAATGCTCTACTAAAGATTGTCAATTATCTTTGTTGATTTTAAGATACTATGCTCAATATTTTCATACTCTATGTCTTCAATATACCTAGAGGATGTCTCTATTTTTAAGGATTCTTCTTGATCAATTTCTGATATGTTTATAGATTTTGCTATGCTTTGATCATGTGTAAATATGTTAAGAGTAGGTGACTCTTATTCCTTGGTAATGACATCAAGAGTATGAGACTCTTTTTTTGGATGAATATCATCTACATGTCCATTAGGAGTTAGAATCTCATGGGTAGATGTATGTCCACTTGGTATATGGATATATTCTTCTTTTGGAAAACCTTGGATGTCTTGGAAGATAGCTACCAAGTCATTGTAGTATTTTGATGATAGGGATTTTTGATCTTGAATTTGTGTGGTATTATCTTCAATATGCTCTGGTTCACATTCTTGACATGGATTAGTTTCAAAGAAGGGATTTCTTGTAAAGGGTGCTTGGATTTCCTCAAGATGTGGACATATGGGTGATATCTCTTAGCTTAGATTTTCTACATCAGGTATAAGTGTTGGATTAAGAGTCTCTTGATCATCAATACATGTTTCCATGAGGTTGGATGATGTCACTTGGGTGATTGATTTTGATCATGCTTGGGATTAAATTCTTGATGTATTTCCTCTTGCTCATTGGATGATGTAGAGACATTTTCAATGTGATCAGTGATAGATAGCTCTTGATCATTGTTTTCAACTTTGAGGTCGATATATTGTCAATGTTGTCATTAGTGTTCAGATCTTGATCATTGTCTTCATTAGCTATTTCTCCTTGATCAATAAGGTCTTGGTTGAGTCTTTTGAGTGTAACACATTCTGATGCATCATGAGCTTTTACTCCATGGTATTTACAATAGGCCTTATCATCATACTATGGGAATTTGATGGTAGGTTCACCACTTTGTGGTAGTTTTGCAAGGGTGATAAGTTTTGCATCAACTAATTGGTTTAACACACCCTCAATTGGATCCCCTAAAGGAGTGTATTTACGTTTAGTAGTGTGGTTGGATTATGAGGCTTGTTGTGGTGGAGATGATTATTGTATTTGAGATGGATTTTCTTGTTGATTTTGAGATTGACGATCTTGATGATGTTGTAGTTGATGATTTGATGTGGATATTGTTGATTTTGATTTTGTGACCATTGATGTTGTTGATTCACTTGATTTTGTTGTTGATATGAATCAATGTTTTGCTGATATTGGAAGGGTTGTTGATGGGGATATTGAGGTGTTTTTGGAATGATGTTTGTTTGTTGTTGATATGCGATGTTTTGACATTGAACATGGTGTTGGTGATACGTCATATATTGATTTCATTCAAGTTCCTCAATCTTTTTCTCAAGTTCATTTAGGAAAATTTGATGTTCTAGACTTAGTCCTTGATGGTGATTTTGAAACCCTTGATCAAAGTGATTTTGATAATGATGAGGATTTTGATTGAAATCAGCCATGTGACAAGATGCTCCAAAACCTTGATTAGGGGAATCCATAGTTGATACATCATTGATATTTGTGACATAAGATGTTCCCATGTTTTTATAGAGTGGAACTAGATTTGGGTAATAGATTGGCATGTTTATGGTTGCACTTTTGGGATGTTTTGATACTCAATACCCTGTCATAAGGTCACTTGTTTTATATCCCTATGGGTCACTTCCATCATTTGTGGTGTTTGTTGGGGGAACACTAGAGCTACTTTTGTTTGCCTCCATTTTTTTTCTATGTTGTGATCTCATAATTTTCATAAACAAGTGCAAAGATTTTGTGAACATTTGGTGACTTCTTACTATGGAATGAAAAGAATGCTTTGTTTTTGGGATTTTCTATTTTTTGAGGAAATGAAATTGCATTTGTTTTTGGGATTTTTTGTAAAAGAGGATATCTATTGCCACATAGGAGGTGGTAATACGAGTCTTCTGGCCATAAGATCGGCTTTTCATTCTTGCTTTTCTAGGATATTTGTTGTGTTTATCCATTGGTTTGGTGTTTCCTTTGTCTTGAATATGAAGCTCTTCAAACTACTGATTATGTCTATTTGCTCTCCTTCAATTAGCTCAAAGTTTGGTTGTATGATAACTGGTGTAAGGTTCAGTTGTTGAACTAGAGCAATCGGATGCCAAATGGTCATAAGGTAAAATGATAAAAGTGTGGTGTTTTGATATGATTTTTGTGATTCTCAAGACCCTAAGGTTTAAGCGATGTTTTGGGATGACACTATTTTTGGAACTCAAAATGTCGAAAGGCTTGGATCGATATTTCACTTCTTTTCTAGAGGATATGTTGCGGGAAATTTACTTGAACTAGCCTTGAGGTTCAAGCAAATGTTGATATCTTAGAAGTGTGAGTGAAGGAATGATCCAATTTTGTTTGTTTTGGTTTTGATTTCTAAAAGTAGGATGAGGTGTTGAATTTTGTCAATGGATGATGGACCAATTATGACGTGTCTTGGGAATCTAATTGTTTTGTTCTCAAAGGATTTATAACCAAATTTGGATTGGTTTTCTAATTTTTACCAGGAAACAAAGCAAAAGCAATAGTTTTGAAACAAAAGTGGCTAAAAAAGTCAACTGCGACCAGATTATGGTCATGTGCTCTCAGATTAGAAAAACAAATGCAGTGTAGACGTTCAAATTATCCTCATTGATATCATGCACTTGATTCTGATTCACTAACACCAATTCTTCCTTAATCACTTCTTTACTAATGAATTAATTGAATAATCTTTATTTAGTTAATTCCTCAATTTTCCTATTTTAATTAAATAAATCAACCTTATTTAATTAAATCATAATTTCTCTTTTAATTAAATAAATCAACTTTATTTATTTAAATTCTAATGTCCCTCTTTTAATTAAATAAACTTTATTTAATTAAATCCTAAGTCATCTATTTTAATCAAATAAATCAACTACATTTGATTAAATCTAATTTTCTTCATTTAATTGAATAAATCAAATTTATTTAATTAAATCCCTAATCTCCCAACTATCCTCTCATTTGATTTAAATAAATCTAAACATCTAAATCAAATGTCAAATCAACTAATTCCATCTAAGTTAATTAAATCCTAATTAACTCCTAACACTAATCGTCCATTCCTCTAGCTTTTGCAACTTGCACATATAAATCAATTTATTTGATTTATTAATTCCTCTACTTTCATTCAAATGTGGCATATTCTTGGAATATTCCACCAATTTTAAATCTCCCTCCCAAAGGACTTTTGTCCTCCAACATGGCATTAAAGGCTCTTACATGTCCTTTTCTTGAGCCAACTTGGCATTAACTCCTCTTACAACTCTTCTTACACAAGCCATATTTTGAATTTCAAATTTTGGACCTACATGAATTTAACATGAACATTGTTCAAAATGCGCTCCACTCTCCTTCATTATCATGTTGACAAGTGGCACAATGCCATTGGTTCAAGTTTAATCCCACATTCTTCCTATTCCTTATTTTTCAACTCTTCTCCATTATAAATAGAGGCTTCCTCTATTTGATTTGGAATCCACAATCCATGTAAGATCATTATGCTCATTTGAATCCACAATCATCCACATCTTCTTGCAAAGTTATTATCTATAGATTTCATACAATTTCATCCATTTTTATCCAAGTTATTATAGCATTTTTCATCTGTAGCTAGGTTATTGGCAATTTTTATCAAGAATCACACATCCATCATCAACAATTGTCAAGGAATTGTGAAAGGGATTCTTTCCACATCAAAGAAGCACCAATTCCCCCATGGGATGCTAGATTGAGCATTTGAATAAGATTCATTAGCTTTCATTTAATCATTTTACTTTGTTTCTTGTTCATTGTGTTTGAATGAATTTCATGGGGAATGTTAGTTTAGATTTGTTTATTGACTAACATTGGATTATTTGTTCATGTTTGAGCAGGTCTAGACCAAGCGTTCACATGCAATAACATTTTTCAAGTGTGGCTTCTATGTCAATTCTTTCAAATTGGTGAATTGCACAAGCAAAAGCGAGCTTTTTGGTCAAAAGCAACAATTTTATAGTCAATTGTGTTTCAAAAATTTAGTCAATTATGGCACAAAAAGATCAAATGCAGCTAATTTTTAGTCAAGTACACTCAGATTGTCAAAAGCAGTAGATTTTTACTAGTAGCTATCATAAACAGAGAGCAAAAGCGGTATATTTTGGCAAGTGTGGCCAGTTTTTGGTCAGGTGTGGTAGAAACAGCAACAAAAGCGATATTCTGTGCAGATTTGTTTTTTAGTTTCTAAGTTTGGCAACAACGTTGGATAAATTTACAGTTTTGAAGGTTTTGTTTGATTTGATTTGAAATTTTGGCAAGTGATATCACAACATAGCAATCAAAACTATTTGACCCTAAAAATGTCTACAACTTTAAGCACGTTTTTTTCCACAAAAGCTCAATGTTCATGGAATTCAAAATGTTATAGTTATAGTTTTCAATGTTTACTTTGTCCTTAATGCAACTTGAAATGTGAGTCTAAACATTCAAAAACTTTCAAAGATATTTGTTTAATATATCTTTTAGGGAGTGCAAACATAGGGCTCTTTTTAAAGTATTCACACTAAATCCAAAGGGTTTGATGTTTAAGAACCATGTTAAATGCTTTTTTTGATGTGTTCATTTTAATTCAAGCACAATGTTTGATGTTTCAAAGTAACCGAATAGATTTGAAATTTTCTTGAAGACAATTTACATGCTAGGGATAAACACTTCCTTTTAGGTGGGCTTACCTCATGCCCTGAAGGGATGATTTTACATGCAATGAATGGAGAGTGTTTTAATCTCAACCATAAGTTAGACTTAGTAAGTAAATTCTTGAAATCAAAGTTTTGATGCATCATTTCAAAGAATATTTTTGGCTAAAAAGGGGTGGCTTCTATAACATTGGTTTTTAGTCATGTTTTGGGATTTTTTACTAGTGTCTATACATGTGGTGATTCACTCAATTAAGAGGCCTCCCAACTCTTGTAGGTTTTTACGTATCTCACAGATACTAGGGGAGACTTTTGTCGGTTTAAAACATCTGCACTAGGTGGTTGATGACTTTCATCACACCCATAATTATTTATATAGTGGACCAAAAAAAAAGTCTTGCTTGGATCGTTCCCTCTCACAAATCAAGAGGAAGGCCCTTGTAAAGGTATGCTTTGAAATGCAAACAAAATGTGAAAATCAAGATGCTTTTCGTCACCCAAGAATGCCAAAAGGCGCAAGGGGCTAGGATAGACACCTAGTTTTCCAAACACGAAATACACAATATACACTTCATCACAATGTTCTTTTTAAGTTCAAAAAAATAAAAAAATAAAGAAAATAAAAAATAAAGTAAAACGAAAAAGTGTGTACAAGATAGCAATTTTGTTCTTTTTTACATGCACCAAAATGAAATATTCTAGATTTCAGACAAAGAGATAGCAATGTGCAAGACAAGAATTTGATTTGTTCATTTTAAGCACCAACCAAAGTGTTTTCTAAAACCTATCTTAATCATCAACAAAAAAAAATTGTGCGTTCATCAACGAAATGAAATCATTTTGGTAATTTGTTTTAATAAGCACCAAAATTGAAGTGTGCTCCTAAACTATGAAAGCTTTGAAAAAAAATTATTTTTAGAGCACCACATGAAATTTTATAAGCTAGAAAGGTTTGAAAAGTTTGTTTTAGAGCACCAATTGAAATTTTTGTTTGTGGGGTCCTTTTTATTGCACCAAATCGAAGTTTTCTAACTATGAAAGCTTTCAAAAAGTTTGTTTTAGAGCACCAAATTGAAATGTTCATTTGTGGGGTTCTTTTTATTGCACCAAATCAAAGTTTTCTAACTATGAAATCTTTGAAAAAGTTTGTTTTAGAGCACCAAATTGAAATATTCATTTGTGGGGTTCTTTTAATTGCACCAAATCAAAGTTTTCTAACTATGAAATCTTTCAAAAAGTAAAAGCTTCAACCGTTCGCCTTCTCTACAATAAACGTGTTAGTCATTTCTTAAATAAAATTATGTCATGCTTCTACAAATCCTACACAAACAATGTTAGCACCTGTTAAACATCCAAATCAAACAACTGTTAGTATTAGAAATTAAAAACGTGACTTGTAGATTTTGGATAAAATTTTGACAGAGCAAAAGTGAAAAAGTTTAGCAGAAGCGACCTTGTCAAAAAAGCAAGTGCGAATGAAAAACTCAAAAGCGACCTCTATTTTTAATCAGAAGCGGCTGAAAAAATTAAGTGTGCCCCTATCATTTTTGCAAAAGTGCAAGAAACATCAAAAGTGGCCAGAAAAATATCAAATGCAACAGAAATGTGAAATCAACCACCGAAAATTCCTATAGCTTCTGTATGAAAATTTTTCCAGTACATTTTTGGAACCCACAACTTCAAAATTTGCTCATAAAATGGTTAGTGCTAAGGATTGTGGTCCCACCGAGCATGCCAAAATGTGTAAGGGGAAAATCAAGAAGATGTTATGCAATCAAATTGAATGAATAGAAACTAATCTAAACAAGCAAAACGCTAAGATTCAAACCCATTACTCATAAAATGAAACTACGAAGAACAATGAATTCACAAAAGCAATCAAAAAAGACAAACATAAAATGAATTCAAGGAACGCAGCATTACCATCCCATGTCGAAGTGTGTTCGTGAAGATGTTGGTTTGTTCGTATCAATGCAAAGCTTCCATTTGTGCGTGTAAAAGTTTGAAGAACTTGTGTGTTGATCGAAGATGTATGTAAAGCTTTGTCAAAAGGTTGATTAAGATTTTTGCATTACTTCGTCGTGCAAATGGTATTGATTCTTCGATCATTTTTTAAAAGAAATGAGGTTGTTATATAGAATTTTTGTTTCAAAATGAATGCTCGAGATTGCGTAGTAGAATATCTTAATCAATGGTTCAAAACCGTTGAGAGGATTTAGATGGGAATAATCACTATATTTTGATTACGTAATCGGTGTGATTGAAGAAATTATTTTGAGTGTTCAGTGGGATTGAGAAAATAGATTGAATAATCTGTGGAATTGAAGAATGAGTGATTAGTCAAGAATAGATGGATTAGTCAGCCAATCAGATTGAGCAATCGGGGGATCATAATTTGCTCAATCATGAAAGTGGGTGAGGATAATTAATTAATTTATTTAACTAATTAATCTTATTGAGTTGAACGTGCAAATCATGTTTGACTTCAAACAAAGTTTTTATTTGTTTGATTTGACCTTTTTGATGATGTTTTGAATAATTTATTCAATTATTACGCCGAGAGGCGTAACCTTATAATGGCAGCAGGACCTCTATAGGAGGCCAGCAGAAGTAACGGTCTTAGCAAAAAGAAATGATTTGTATTCCTCCAACAATAGATAGTGGATTAAAAAATAAGAAAGAATAAATAAAATAAGGAAAATAAAGAGTGGCTTATGCTGTCAGAAATCCCATATCACAGCTGTCAGTCGCACCAGAATATGAAAAATTACAGTCTTCAAATAGGAAGGCAAGAGACACCATAAAGAGGGAATTCAAACGCAGTCATCCGTTTTTCATTGATCGTTTTTCTTGAACCATCTTTCCTCAATCGTAATTGTTCTTTTTTAAATCTTGTTTGTTGTGTGTTTCATACATGAACAGTGAGCTAGGTGTGAAGGAAATTTTAGTGATCAGAGTGGTCGAGCCTAAGGCTCTAGCCACCCATCCTTCCAGATACCTCCTTCGAGTTGCACGACATCACCATTCCGGTGCAGTAAAGAACAAGCTCACAGATAGAGACTTTCTGCATCAGACAAAGGCAACATTCATTTGATACTCACAGTAGCAGAACCATCGCGGTCTGAGAAGAGTCAATCCATTCCAGAAACAGTTCACATCATACATTTGCATCTGGCATTGAAAACGACGCGACTCCATTTATCGCTAGACCTGGGAATTCTGACATTTGGTTGAGACACGCAAATCACTCAGGAATCTTGTCTATGCGCAATGATATTTCTCAAAGATTTTAATGTATCAAACTCTCTACTGATAATTGTTGGTGATCTTTCGAAGTATTTAAATTCCCTATCTGCGTTAAGAACTTGCAGTTCAGTCAATGGTTTTATGAATGAAAATTTATGAGTATGTTGTGCAGTTATAAACCTGTTATCTTTGTGTATCCAAAATTATCTGCGTGATCAAACTCTATTAATGTATCTAAATTAGAGATTTGTTTCTAATTAGTCATGGCTATTTACAGGTGCCACAGTAGTAGTGCGTTGCAATGATAAAGATGGAAAACAAACCTATTATGCTGAAGGAGTGACTGATAAGGATGGGAAATTCAACGTCCCTACATCAGGTGAGCATCCTCATGAACTGTGCAAGGCAGTAGCCCTGAGCAACCCTGATACAAAATGCAACACTCCATCTCAATCGAACGAGGCTCCTGTTTACTTAACCCACAACAATGGAATCAATTCTGACAATAGAATAATTGGTCCCTTTTGTTTCAAATCTATTCAGAAGCATGCTGAACAGTCATGGCTGAGTATAATATCCATTGATTTGCATCACTTTAGCCAAGAATATAATTACAATTAGGGTTAAATATATTAATTGCTTTCGTAAATACATTTTTTGAATTCAATTTCTATAGTATTTTTGTGATGGTTGGCTTTACATCTGCCACAAAACGGCTCGCCCGCCTGGTCTGTAGTTCCATTTTTTGCGTGCATTACTACCGGGCGAAAATGCCCCTCCCATTACGGTTGATGGATGTCCATACCTGATTCAAAGCTCTCATTATGACTCAGGCACTGGAGATGTTGGTGAAGGTTCTTAGAATTTGGCATTGGACCTGCGATGGCCTTTCCATGAGACAACAGGCCAAGAATACTTGGCAAAGACTGCAAAGTTTGGATTACATATGCCTACGCTCTTTTCCTATGCTTAAAAGTTTCTAGATTCCTTTCACAAATCCATTCTGTGTATATCTTCAAAACTGTTGATTCAAATTCTACAGTAACATTTCAGTTTCTTTGTGTTTCCAGTTATGATCTCAAATTGCAATTACAAATTTGCAGAGCTCCAAAATACAATGTCTCATTTTTTGGGGGGTTAAAATGGAACATTGAAATCACTATTTTTTAATCAACTTTATGCCATCCATAACAATTAAACAACTTAATAATTAGAAGTTGATGCCAACAGTAATTTTGAGAAGTTACGCAAATAATGAATTTTGAATTTTTTATGTATATTGTAAATTTATTTTAAAAAAATTAAAATATAGTTTGTGATTTTTTTATATGTAAAGTAGGGGAGAGAACCCTGTATCAATGGAAAATTAGATTGTTAGATTGTTAGATAATAACATCAAAATCCAATGAAATAACAAAGCACAAAGGAAATAAAATGAAAATAAAAGGAACAATGTTACCAGAAATCTTCATCTTCCATGGTTCACCTTTGTTACACCTTCTAGTTTGCAGCAAATCGAATGAGGCCCTCAGATTTCAAATGACCAACCTAAAGTAATGCCAAAGCCCTATGCAAATGTTGAAGGATTTGATAGAATAATGCCTATGTCTATGACAATATGCTAAATGAAATAATAATTACCCATGCTAAAATGACTATAATGCCTAAATTCGAAAATGAAGTTGTCCGGATCTCGAAATTATGAGCAAAATTGTCTTTTATAGAAAACACAATTTTGAGTGGACGGATGAGATTGAATTCTAAAAAAGACCTAGAATGAGAGGTTCGGATTAAATCTGAGAATCCCTAATTAGGGTTAGGGAAAATTCATTAATCGAACGATCAAGATAATATCTCAGATAATCGGATCGACGGTGGAGAATAAATGAGGAAATTAATTAAAGAAATAAAGATTTTTGAAAAAACAAGAAGATAAGATTGCCTAATTTGTGAGATTTGAAAAATCAAGAAGATAAGATTTGGACTGAAGATCAGATTTGAAAAATCAAGAATCTGCCCGATTACTTGATTTTTGGAAGAATAATATCTTTTTGAATTTAATTAATTCAAAATGATGATTTTGTGTGACAAGTAAATAATCTTTTTCAAATTATTTACTAAAGAGAGTGGAAGTTAATTAAATGAAATCATTTTAAATATTTTCATTTATTTAAAATGAAAGAAAATGAAATTAGTAATTAAATAATTAAAAATAATTATTTAATTTGGAAGATAAGACAATAATTAAATAAATTAATAAATTTATTTAATTGTGACAATTAGTGACATATCAAATAAATAAATGAAATTCATTTATTTAATAATCAGGAAGAAATAAGTGCAAAAAGGATAATTAAACAAATTAAGACATTTATTTAATTAAGGGAAGACTTAGACAATTAATGACGTATTTAATAAATAAATGAAATTTATTTATTTAATAATCATGAAGAATAAAGGACATGAATTAATTAAATAATTATGAATTATTTAATCAATAGTCGTGGACCAAGGACATAATTAAATGTATTAATTATGCTAGGACGAAAGTGGTAAAAATGAAGCTTGCAGGCCTAGGTCATTTTTAGGTGTCTACATTTTGCCCCTCTTTGTCATAATGTCGCTTGTCGCATTGTGACAAAGAAAACAAGTCAGAGATATGCCCCAATAAAGGTACAGAGTATCATTTCCCCCTCGGGAAATTTTTCAAATTTTGGGTCAGCGATAGAAAAATTTGTAAAGGGTCCCGATAAATGAATTTAATGACCAGAAAAACAACGGCGCAATCAATTTTGAATTCTGACATGTTTAAGGTGTCCAACAAGGTGGTCAAACTTGGTCAAATGACCTTCCAATATTAACCCACCTGAGAAAATGTCATTTTGACCTTATAAATAAATTGACAAAGGGGTAAAAGTCAATTCATTTTCACTATTTACCTTGCGAAATTCGAGAGCTCAAAGTGAAAGTCCGAGCAGCGACAATGGTGATTCCAATGTCAAAGCATCGCAGGGAGATCATGCGAACGTTCAGACAGCCAAAGGGTTCAAAGCCAACAGTATGTACCCTTAACTCACTTTGTCATTTTATCATTTTGTGTGCCAAATTTAAGTTTCTAGGGTAGATAACAACTGCGCCCCGACACAACTGCGTTCGCGTAAGCCACAATCGTTTACACATTCAACGCATTTGATGTGTCGCGACGCAAGTGCAAAGACGAAATAGGGTAGAGCGGTGGGTTGCGCCGCATTTGACAAATTCTGCGACGCATTTGACTTATCGTGTCGCAATTGAATATCTGAATGCCGCAATTGTCAAATTGCAATGCACTTGTTTTAATCGACGCAAAGGTAATTGTGTGACGCAATCACCTTAATGCGATGCAATTATCAAATTTCGTGACGCAAGCGTAAAAATACGACGCACTTGCAATGTTGGACCGCATTTGATGTGTAAAACGACGCAATTGACTCTTTTAGACGCAATTGCTTTAATGTGACGCATTTGCATTTTTCCTTGACCCTAGTTGATTTTGATGTTTCCGTGACCTTAGTGCTTTTAATGATGCTGAAAGTTGTCTAGAAAGTACTGACATATAGCTCGTCTTGTTGCAGAGGCAGCTTGCCCCTATCTACACAAGAGAGAGCAGACCGACCACATTTCGGTTTGCCGACCAGTTGGGCCCGCGAGAGCAGCGACGATTGATGCATCTAGGACTATTTTATGCTGCGTATATGCCCGCCATTCGGGCGAACAGGGGATTATTGATTGTGCTGTGTGAGCGGTGGAATTCGGAGACTTGTTTGTTCCACCTTCCAACAGGTGAGGCCACGATCACCTTGGAGGATGTCTATCAGATATTGCGAGTGCCAATCTGAGGGGAGCGGATTGTCTACGACCCTCGTCATGGCGAGCAGACCTTTCGAGCTTACTACCGTGATCAGGGTGTAGGACTAGGCATCCAGGGTTATGAGATCAGGTGGGAGTTCATGGCGGATCACTATGGTTGTTTTGATGCATTCCTTGCGACTCTGATTGGAAGGATCTTGATTCCTGACCGCCGAGGACATGGATTTCCCATTGGTTGGGGCGACGTCCTGGTTGGTATGAGACGCGATAGGACGGTTTATGCTTGGGCTCCTTGTTTGCTAGGGACACTTTACCATCAGCTACACGACATTGCCTATAGGAGAGGAGAGAGCATCTCCTGCGGGACCACACTGATGATGATTTGGGCTTGGGAGCACATCGCCATATTTCGTCCTCCCATTGAGAGACCACAGTTGGCTAAGGGGATGCCCTATGCCTATTACTACGCAAGTGCACTACAGCAGACACGGATGGGTGAGACCCGTTGGTGGCGGCACAGGATCGACACCATGGTGACATTTATCTGGAGGCCATACAGAGACTGTGAGGCGTGGGACGATGAGGACGAGCACCTCAGCTTTTGCAGACAGTACAGGTACCTTATTGGCAGGACAGTCCAGACATCATTGATCATTGAAATGTACCTACCATAGCGTGTCCTAAGGCAGTTCGAAGAGCAGTAGGGTGTACTTGTAGGGATAGCCGAGTATGCCCGGTCTTCTAGAGAGTACGCCTAGGGACCAACCATCCTAGTGGCATTCGCAGAGCAGCAAATTGATGAGCTAGGAGCCCAGGCATGGGGACGGAGAGGAGGAGCAGCCGATCCGGGGACCACAGTGGATTATGATCTCTGGTGGCAGGCACACAGACCAGTGCCATTGACAGATCCAGATGGGCCAGCACCAGTTGACAGACGATCAGTGATTCCTCGCATGCCGAGGGCCAGACGGGGAGGTAGAGGCGGTGACAGGGGCAGAGGCTGGGGGAGGGATGGAGGCAAGGATGGAGGCAGGGGGGAGACCGAGGCAGAGACCGAGGCAGGGATGGAGGCAGGGGGAGACGGAGGCAGAGACGGAGGCAGGGGGAGATGATGGTGGAGACGGCTGGAGGCGGAGACGAGACGGTCAGAGACAGGGCTGGAGGGTGCGGCAGCATGTGGCGAGGGTAGTATTAGATGTTATCCCTGAGGTTGGCGAGGAGGGGGAGAGAGAGGAGCAGCCCAGACAGGAGGGAGAGGGTGAGGAGAGACGGGAGGAGGAGGTGGCAGTGGGGGGACAGGAGGAGGAGGTGGAGGTGGGTGTGGGAGGACAGGAGGAGGAGGCGGAGGTAGCAGGACAGGAGGAGGAGGCAGAGGTGGCAGAGGATGTCGATGTGGCCGAGGATGTGGCTGATGATGACGATGAGGAGGATGATTCTATGGATGAGGCTGAGAGACTCCTCAGATGGCGGATGGTGGAGGGAGAGGAGGAGATATCATCCACCTCAGGATTGCCCCAGGGTGCGACGATAGATCAGAGGGTGGCCGACCTACAGCAGAGACTGGATGAGAGCACGGCACAAGTCAGGGCACTACAAGCAGAGCTAGAGGTAGTCCGGGTAGAGCGAGATCAGGCAGTGATCCACCAACAGGACTCAGCTCAGTGGTGCACAGAGTTCACAGCTTTATTCACAGGGCCCATAGGGGATATGGCTCGTGAGCTAGCCAGGGTGAGTACGAGACTGGGACAGTATAGGACACTATACAAGCAGGTAGTTCCACCGGAGCGACGGGATCCCACTTTGTCTCGGTCACAGATGAGGACAGGTAGTGGCCACAGATCAGGCAGTGCCAGTGGCAGCAGGAGTCATACCAGTGTCGGAGGGTCTACCTCGACAGGTCATACATCAGGGCACAAGTCACACCACTCATGCAAGCACACCCTTGGTCACCATTCGGGTCACAGTCATGGGTCGACCAGTTCAGTACAGAGGTCAGTACAGGGACAACCGCTAGTGATAGATTCATCTACCTCTCAAAGTCCGGCAGCAGTGACATCACAGATGTTTGTTACCGTGGAGATGACACCTTCATTCTTAGTTCCACCGGTATCACAGACAGAGGCCGCTACAGGACCGCCTATTGTTTTAGTGCCAGTGCCAGAGCTGCAACCGCCACATTCGTCACCACAAGGAGATGATGAGAGTCTACCCTAGGGGCGTTTTGTTATTATGACACACTTTGTATAGATTATTGAGCCTGTGAGCTCCATTTTTGGGATATCTGTTGACTCTATCATGTGACATTGTACCTTTTTGAGATGATAGTATATGATGATGCAATTTTGATGCGGCCTACATGTGTTATGTGATGTTCTTTGATTTAATGCATTATGATATGTATGATGTATGATGTATGATGTTGATTATTTGTGATTTTGATGCCATGATGATGTAATGCTTATTTATATGATTATGTTAATGATGTGCATAATGTATTTAGTAAAAGATGCAATGTTGATGATTATGTTAATGCAATGTTTGCGATTATGTATATGATTTAATGCCATGGATGATGTATGTATGGACCTAATGCAATGTTTATATGATCATGTATGCATTGATGTTTTTGGATGTCACAGGATATCATCGTGAGATGGACGAGAGAAGGCGACGATACTAATGAGAGAAGATGACCAGACCAAAGAGGAGAAGACACGAGACTGACGAAGATGCATGTTAATTCCTAGACCAAATCCTTCAACACTTTACTGTAGGACTTTTAATATTTATTGCTCTTAATCATCATTAGGCAGACTGTTGTGATGGCCAACAAACACCATGATATGACATAGATCAAGGTGTGCAAGGTCATACCATTACGTAAGACAAACAGTCACAGACAAGGATGATCATGACTCATACTAAGAGCGTGACTGTCCCAGTCTTTTTGTCATAGTCAACCACAAGCAGAAAAAGACAAGGACAAATCATGAAACGTCGTTGCTTCTCTAAATCCTATTTCCAGGACATCCTTGAGAAACTAGCGGCATGATTGTCGAAATACAAAAATAGATCCCTTACCATGATATGTCATTGTTCTAAATCCCAGAATCAGGACCTTGCTGAGAAACTAGTAGTCATGCATGTCAATTGTCATGATACGTTGATGCTTCTCTAAATCATGCTTAGTGGGATCTCACTGAAAAACTAATAACATGATAAAAACCAAAAGACAATTGTCAAGTGTTTTCCAAGTGCGTCTGGATATCCATTGTTCTGATGTCAAGATGTCTGGTTTAATAATGTCGAGATGTCGAAATGTTTAAAGTTTTGATGATCTTGAAAAAATGTTGAGAATTGGTGAATTCAGGAAGGACACATCCTGAATAATGCCGATGTCGAGAGGATTTTATCCCTAATAGTCGTAAGGGGTCCCTCAAAATGATGACGATGCCTAGGAAGGACACATCCTAAGGCATAGATGACAGAGTTGGTTCTTTAGAAGGACACATCTAAAGAATACTGATGTCACGAAGAGTGATATTTAGATGTCAAGAGGATCACTCAAAATGTCGAATGACAATGACGAGGCCTAGGAAAGACCCATCCTAAGGCATAGATGACAGAGGTTATCGTTCAGGACATATCTGAAGATTAACCGAAATTTGACAGTTTGACAAGTTATCATGATTTGACTTGATTTGACCGAGTTTGACTTGTGTTTGACTAGATGTCGCTATTGTCATAATAATATGTGTCGATGAGTTTTGTCATGTTGCGGTAAATGATTTCCAAAAATTTTCTTGATGAGTGTCGTTCGTTTGGGAAAGATTTGTGTTGTCTTGAAGACTTTTTGACGTGTGTGCCAGTGTGATGCCATGAACCCTAATGGACTGGCCTAGTGCGGCCTTGGGGGCTCATCGATAGATGGCCTTGCCTACGTCATACACTCAGAGACCTCGTAGTTTGACATGACCAATGAATTTGTCTTGATGACCAAAGATTGCGTCATGATTTTATTTTGGCAAACCTAAAAGGACTGACCTAATGTCTCAGGGACTCGAATGTGAGTCTTGCCTACGTAGCAAGTGCGCAGAGACAACGTAGTTCAGACAAATGACAAAGACTGACTGACATGACTGACTTTGACATGAGATGATACTGCGTTCACGTTCTTCGAGTAGTCTGATGTTTTGTTTGTAGTTTTCTTCAGGACGTTTTATGATTTTTAGGTCTTTTTCCAAGACTTTTTGTGATGTTTTTGTCTTTTTTCAGGACTTTTTGCCAATGTTTTTGTCTTCATATGTGACTTCCACCGCAGTTGCATGATAAACATTTTGCCCCCAGTCAAGTCCAAGACTTACCCATTTTTTTACGGAACATGGGTGGGATGCTGCTGGTTTTCTAGATGGACAGTCGTTAGGACTTGATGTCAATCGTTTATCCACTATCACAGGTAGGGTAGGATGTGGTGGTGATTTGTGTTATAATGGTGGAAATACCTTTCATCCTAGGCCAAGTTAGATAAAATGACAATAGATGGCAGAGCAATGATTGACTACGCATGGCGCCTGTTGCCAGGTTTTCACTATTGAACGAATCATTTTTCTCTTTACTATTTTCATGATTTTTTGACTTTTTTGGTGTCACCAAGATGCCTATTTGCCAGGTTTTTACCAGGGTGACGATTTTTTATCATTTTTCAAATTTTTTTGTATTTTATGGTTTTTAACTCAATCCTCTAATGCTATGCGTAGAACCTTCGGAGATGTAAACTGTTGATGGGCTCTGTCAATTGTTCTTCGTCTAGAGTTGCCAGCTGATAGGCTCCAGAGCCAAAAGAAGATATGATAATATAGGGACCCAACCAGTTTGGCTCAAATTTTCCTGGTTTTTCTTTGTCAGCTTGGTTCTTGGGGTTTTGCATGAGAACTAGGTTGCCAATGTCAAACTTTTTGACCATAACCTTTTTATTATAGCTGCAACAAAGACGGTTCTAATATGCTTGGAGATGGTTCAGTGAATTTTGTCTTCTTTCTTCCAGCATTTCCAGCTCGTGCAAGCGTGATTGTCGATACTCCTCTTCATTAGTTAAACCCTTCAGAGAGACTCGTAGTGAAGGAATTTCGACCTCAATGGGCAAGATGGCCTCAGCGCCAAAGACTAGGAAAAATGGGGTGGCTCCTGTAAGCGTACGAATGCTAGTTCGGTAAGCCCACAAAGCAGGGTTGAGTTGTATGTGTCAGTCGCGGCCAACGTCATTGACAGTCTTTTTTAGAATTTTGACAATGGTTTTATTTGATGCCTCAGCTTGGTCATTTCCTTGTGGGTAGTATGGAGATGAAAAATGGTGTTGAATGTGAAATCGATCACATAACTCACGTACGTCTTGGTTTTTAAATGGACATCCGTTATCAGTGATGATGGACTGTGGAAGGCCATACCGGCAAATGATGTAATTAAGGATGAACTTGGATATTTGTTTGCTGGTAACATATGTCAATGGGATGGCTTCAATCCACTTTGTAAAATACTCGGTGGTGGTAATGATAAACTTATGGCCATTAGATGAGGTTGGATGAATCTTACCCACAAGGTCGAGTCCCCATTGAGCGAAGGGCCAAGGAGAAGTGATCGGCCGAAGTTCCTGTGCTAGAGCATGGACCAAATCACTGTGAATTTGACATTTGCAACAAGTCCTGACATATTCAATTGCATCCTTTTCCATGGTCGGCCAATAATACCCAAGTCTGGTTACTTTCTTAGCTAGAGTAGGACCACTCGAATGAGACCCGCATATACCGTCGTGCACTTCTCGTAAGGGCATACATGCTTCTTCGGTGTCGAGACATCTAAGGAGGGTATCGTCAAAACTGCGGCGATAAAGGGTGTCACTGACAATGGCATACTTTACAGATTTTTGGATGGACTTTCTTTGGTTATTGGACAGGTTCAGTGGAAGGGTTTGAGATTTTAGGTAGTCGTAAATATCCTGATACCAGGGAGAGTTGGGACCAACAAGTTCGCAAACCATTTTTGATTCTGGGATATCATATGCCAGTATCAGAAGCTATTCTACTAAGAACTCAAATTGTGACACATTTTTAGGGATGTCCAAGAGAGAACCAATAGTAGCCATTGCATCAGCCGCCTTATTCTGTGCCCTGGGGATTTGTTCAAAAGAAATCGATTGGCAGTATGTCAAGAAACTATCCACCATCCTCTTGTAGGGAAGAAAATTCTCATCCTTTGTTTCATAGTCATCATTCACTTGGTTGATAACGATCTCGGAATCCCCGAATACAAGCAACGTCTAAATTTTCCATTTAATTTCCATCTTGAGACCTATGACTAGTGCTTCATATTCGGCAATGTTATTTGTACAAGGGAAGGCAATCCGATATGACTTAGGGATTGAATCCCCCTGTGGTGTGATAAAAAAGATTCTGGAACCTGAGCCATGACCAATATGAGATCCATCAAAATATAACTTCCATGGTACCGCCGATTCCACATGAAAAATGGACTCATCGGGAAAATCAGTTACTAGTGGATGAGTAACTTGAATCGGTGCATCCGCCAGTTGATCTGCTATTACCTGTCCTTTTATTGCCTTACGCTCAACATATTGTATGTCATAATCGCTTAGTATCATGACCCATTTTTCCAACCGGCCTGTTAATGCCGCCCGACTTAAGAGATATTTCAGTGGATCAATCTTGGTGACCAGTTGTGTCTGGTGACTAAGCATATAGTTTCTTAGTTTTTAGGACGCAAAGACAATAACGAGGCATGCATATTCAATGTATGTGTAGTTCAACTAATACCCTATCAGTGTGCGGCTGATATAATAGATGCCTCTTTCTTTTCCTTCATGATCATTTTGTGCCAGTAATGCCCCCAGTGTTGAACTAGTAGTCGAGATGTATAGGATCAACGGCTTTCCATGAATGGGCGACATGAGGACTGGTGTTGAAAGCAGGTAATCTTTGATTTGCTGAAAGGCCTCTTGACATTTATCCATCCATACAAAGGGGATACCCTTGCGCAACAAATACTGGAATGGGTGACACTTATCTACCAATTGGGCTATGAAACGCCAAATAGATTGTACTCTGCCTTGCAGAGTTCTGAGTTCACTGATTCCTTTGGGCGGAGGCATGTCTATGATTGCTTTGACCTTTGTCGGATCGACTTTTATGCCTCTTCGGGAAACTATGTATCCCAATAGTTTACCTGATGTGACCCCAAAAACACACTTCTTAGGGTTTAGCCGAACTTTGTACTCTTCAAGTCTCTTGAAAATTATGTCAAGTACCTTCAAATGATCTTTCATTGTTGCTGATTTGGCTAATAGGTCATCTACATAATCTTCCATTATTTTGTGCATCATGTCATGGAAGATCGTGGTCATAGCCCTTTCATATGTGGCGCCTGCATTTTTGAGACCAAATGGCATGACGTTCCAACAATATGTACCCCATGGGCAAGTAAATGTCGTTTTATGCTGATCTTCAGGAGCAATGCGGATTTGATTATAGCCGGAGAAACCATCCATGAGGGATAGCATTTCATATCCTGCTGTAAGGTCCACTATGATGTTAATGTTTGGCAAATGAAAGTCATCCTTTGGGCATGCCTTATTTAGGTCTCAGAAATCTGTACAGACATGGATCAACCCATTTGGTTTTGTGACCGAGACCAGATTAGAAATCCATTCAGCGTAGTCAATAGACCGTATGAATCCGGCGTCTAGCAATTTCTTTAACTTGGCCTTGACCAATAGGGCAACTTGGGGTGCATTTTGCGCAACTTCTGCTTGACTGGTTTAGCATTAGGTAATAGTGGCAGATGGTGCAGAACCAGTTATGGGTCCAATCCTGGCATGTCAGCATAGGACCATGCGAAATTGATTTTTCGTTCTGCAAAGAATTTATGGAATTCTGGTTTCTCTTCGTCAATCAATGATGCAGGAAATAGGACCATCTTGGGGTCTTCTGCAGTTGAAATGTTATCTTCTATTGTGTCCTCAATAAGCATAGCCGATTTCTCCTGTTGCACGGGGAGAAAGTCCAATCCTCCATCTTTGGGCGCCTTAGAGAGGTTTTCACCCGCAGATACGTCCTTTATTTTTACTATTTTATCGTCAAGAGGTGCCTTTCGGTTTTCACCTAGAGACGTTTCATTTTTTACTTTATTTTTCTTTTTGCTTTTGCGACTAGAGGACGGAGTAGTCTCACCGAAGTATGTCATGCAATCTAAATCAATGGCGAATCCTGATTTGTGGTCCCCACTGGGTATGCCTTCTCGTAATCCCATAAATTCAGCAATTGCCTCATCATTCTGAAATGTGTCCAGGATTGGCGATCCTTGTTGGTCCCAATCGGCTAGTTCAGGGTAAACTAAGGAAATTCCATCATCATTGCTAGTGAATGGAGGTGAGGATGCGGATAGCATGTAGACGGATTCAGTGATGTTGTAGATGAGATTATCATCATCCAACTCTATATCGAACTCTATCCAATATTCTCCTTCACTAGTGTCATATTCGTTGTCAAAATACGGAGTGAAGTATTTAGAGCCCTAGTTGTCAATGTCGTCCGATACTTCGAATGGATTAGACTGAGGAGGTTCATATGATGGTTGTTGTATGTCATAGGAAATGGTAATGGGACTTTGACTATTTGGTGCCTGTTCAATTTTGAATGTTTGCCAAAACTGTTGTTTAGAGGTCAGTTCCCCTAGTTCGACAAACAAATCATCAAGACAACAGTCACTTAGGGATCGTTCTGAGCCAAATTCCCACTCATGGGAGTCTATTTCGGTGAGGGTTTCCCTAGTAGTCTCGACACTATCCGAAGCATGTACTCGCTCATTTGAAAGTCCAGAGGTACGTCGATCGTCATTGTCGGGTGATCCAAACCCTAATCCAAGATACTTCAGAATTTGAAAAGTTTCTATGGGTTCCCTTCAGCCAGTTTTATTTTTTCTTAGGCCACTAGTACCATCGTAGCCTTTAGCCTTCATGATGTCATAACCCTTGCCATATCTTTGAACTGGTAACGAGGGTAGTGCGACAATATCCTTATAGATCCATCCTGTAATGTCAGCCAGGTCTTCATTACTCATATCTCCCCACTTGATAAAAACTATTTTCGGTGGGACTTTGAAAGTTTCCTGAGGTTCCATTCTGAAACATGGCTGACCATATATCTTTGGAGACTGGGGTATTTTTGTTATGCTATATGTTGTATTTAGTTTGAACTCTTCGCAGCCGAGGTCCTGGATTTTGACAATGGCTTCAGCCTTAGGGCTAGTGGAAGGTGGTGGTATGGTGGAAGACGTAGATGGAGCGGATGTGGAAGATGACGTGAGTGTAGATGGGTCAGTGTATTTGGATGATGAGGAGCCAGGTGCTTCTCAGTTAATAGGTACTCAATTTTTGGAGATTCCCCTTAAGTTTGTACAATATTGGAAAGGGTTGGGATCTCCATATTTGGTTATTTTTGTGCCGTCAAATGGAAATTTTAGGCATTGGTGATATGTGGACAGAACGGCTTTTAAGGCGTGAATCCATGGACGGCCAAGCAAGATGTTATATGGTAGTTCCAAATCCAGGACCTGGTAGGTTGTGTCCACAATGACCGGTCCCACTCTGATAGAGAGAGAGATAACGCCACGTGAAGAGCATTCCTTGTCATTGTATGCTTTGATCACTATACTTTTTGTTGGGTCTACACATGCATCGGAGAACCCTAGAGCCTTAACCAATTTGAGGGAGCATATGTTCAATCCTGCTCCGCCATCTACTAAAACCCGTCTAACTTTGTGCTTGTGGACAAAAGTTTCTATGTGCAATGCATCATTGTGGTTGGTTTTAGGTGATGAGTAGTCTTGATCCGAAAAGGTGACGTGGTGAGGCGTAGTGAGATATCCCACCATGGTTTCAAATTGATTGACATCGATGTCCTTGGGGACCGACGACTCTAGCAGGGTTTTATCTAGGATCTTTTTGTGCGCAGGAGAGATACGAAGCAGCTCGAGTATAGAGATTTGTGCAGGAGTCTTTCCTAACTGGTCTATGAGGTTGAACTGACTTTTGGGTTTCCATTGCTGAGTGGTTGGGACAGGTTTTCGTTGTTTAGCAGATGGAGCAAGTTGTGACTGTTTAGCAGATGGGCCCGGTATGATGATTTTGGCTTGTCTAGCGGGAGGTGGACCAGCTATAGTGACCTTGCCACTATGAGTAGTAGCATTACATTGGGGTGCTCTCTTGACCGTAATGGTATTGATGTATTCATCGTCAGTTCGGACATTATTTATAATTGGTCCACTAGAATAATTGTACTTGGCTTGAGTGAAGTTAGCTTCATTCTGTGGACCTGAAGTGGAGGCATTATGAGAACCATGGTCCTGCAGTGGATTCTTATGGATTGTATGATCTGAATTAGAGGCGAATTGCAATCCACCTACTTTGATGATGCGACTTTCGATAAGATCCTGTATTAGGTTTTTCAATTGTCGACAGTTGGAGGTTGTATGTCCTTTTGCTCGATGGTATTCACAAAATGCATTATCATTCCACCATGCTGGTTTAAAGTGTCTTGGGTCATATGGTTTTGGTTCTTGAAGTATGATGACCCCGTGCTGGAGGCACCTCCTAAGGACTTCTTCAATGGGTTCACCCAAAGGAGTGTATGTGCGACCCCTAGGGAATTGTCTCATCTGACAGTATTGTCCTTGATTATTTTGACCGTTCTGATTGTTTGAAGAAATATTGGGAGGAGGTGTCAATGTCGTTGTTGGTTTGTTTTGTTGTTGAACCCCTTTTAGGGCCAGTACAGGACCCACGATGTTTGCAGTTTTGGCGTCAACCACACCGTCATTTGTAACGTGCTTATTTTTAACCCAATATTTGTTTTTGTCAGTGGGTGGATTGACATTTGTGTTTTTGGGACCGTACCGCAGTTCTCCCTTTTCTATAAGGGCTTTCTCAATCTGGACCCCTTTTTCGACTAAGTCTGTGAAATTTGTGCAACAATGTATTTGCAATGCATATTTTAGGGGCCCCATAAGTGTTTGGACAAACATATCGACTTTTTCTCTCTCGGGGATGTCAATGTGACATCGACTAGCGAGACTTCTCCATTTTTTAAAGAATGGGATAAATGTCTCACCAGAATCCTCTTGTGTGAGATTGCACAAGCTAGTGATAGAGGTATCCATGTCGATGTTGTACGCGTAATTTCTTATGAATTTTTGTTTAAGCTCATCCCATGTCCGGATATCCTTTTGGGTGGAAAACCATTCAAGGGCAGGACCTGCCAAACTTTTAGAAAAAAGTCTCATCAAATATGTTTGTTCATAGGCGATGTCCATACAATTGGTTGCAAATTCGCGAACATGTTCAATGGGGTTTATCTTGCCTCGATATTTTGTGAAATTGGGTGACATATCCTGGTGGAAATGGAGGCATGTATGAGCTCGTGTCGAATGGGTATACATTTAGATCATATGATATTTCTGATTTATTGCCTGAAATGTACATGTTTTGGATGGTTTTCTCTACATCCATCAATCTTGTTTGGAGGGCATCCACAGTAGGGTCATTTATATTTCCGTACGTTGGATTGCTTGGTACACCATATGTTCTTGTTTGTTGCGCGTGAATATTGGTGTATTGTGGCGATATGGATTGTTGTGACATGTATGACGTGTGTGGATTGGTGTGTTGTTGGTATTGAAAGTTATGATTGGGTGTTTTTTGGTGAGTATGAACGTTAGATGAGTAGGTTGGGATGTGTCCCCCAGCCATGTGTGTCGTTATTTGGGGGATGTTATGACCATGAATGTTATGATGTGTTAATGATGTCATGGGTTGTGTTATTTGGCCGCCTTGTGCGAATTGTTGAGTTTGCCTAAGAGGAATGTTTGTGTTTGTACCTTGGGAGGCAATGACATTTGACTGTGTTATCATGTTAACGTTTTGTTGTTGTCCTTGGATAAATATACGTCTTGTGGCTCCTCTCGAAGGATTTTGTGAAATACCACTAAGCGGATATGTCGAAGTTGTGCTCATGGTAGGAGATGGAGCTGTCAAGGGGGGATTGTTGTGACTTGATGATGCCCCTATGGCATTTACTGTCGTGGTATTTGTGGTGTTTGGGATGTTGGAGGTTTTTGGGATGTTGGGAGTGGCATGCACTGTCGTTGTAGTGTCAATGAAAGTATGGCTCGTAGTGTTTGGAAGTTGACCACTATGTGACACGTTATGTGCGTTGTTGGTATTAGGGTCAGGAGGTGTCAAATTTAGCGTGTTAATGTCAAATCCTTGTGGTAACCTAGCTCCTTCACTCAAGAGTATGGCTAAGTATCTGTCTCTGTCACGACGGACCATTGTTTCAATGAACTAACAGGCCTCTGGGTCTTGTACTAGTGCCTCTAAGTTTTCCTCAAGTAGTTGACCATTTTCATCTTTTTGCAAGAATGGTTCGAATGGACTGTTTGATGAGGATTGCATTGTCATTGGAGGTTGATTGTCTGAATTGGAAAATGGATCGTAAAAGGTCCAGTTTGGGTCATGTGTAGGATTGTCGACAATGGAAGTGGGGTCTTGTCGAAAGTTTTCCATTTGTCGTTGTTTTTGGAGTCTAGTTTCCACCATAAACTGATATTGCTCGAAATGGAGATGACAACTAAATGCAAGTATGACACTATGTGAAGTCTAAGTTCAAAATGATGACTAGAATGACTAATGTTTTTGGATTTTCTTGAATAGGATATGCAATGTGTAGACTTATAATGCAATTTAAGACAAAGGTATCTAAGCACTTCTAAGCTCAAACTTTGTTTTCAATTTTGACTGCCAAAGGACTTTGTTTGAAAATGACAAGGTGACAAGGTCTAAATGACTAGTGAGTTTTCCTAACTAGACTTTCAAGTTGGAAAATCTCATGAAAGAGGACAATGACTAAAAAGGGATTCGATAACTTAGTCCAAGAGAGCCTAGTGTCGAAAGCAATGATGTTGCTGATTGTGCTGAGATTTGTCTAATCCTAAGTATGCAAATATGAACCTAGGGATAACCTAATGCCAAATGTATGCAACTAAAAGAATGGAGGATGAACCTATGGTGACAAATGCAAACTAATGGATGAAACTTTGAGCAATTTCAGACTTCGTTTCTGACAGAATCTCCTTGGAAATAGTGTTTGACAAATGGTTGACAAGTTGAAGACCTCAGGTTTTGAATACGAAGTTTTAAATTTTGACAGGAAAATGCGTCGTTTGAAGTTTCAGTTGTGTCTCGGATTTGCAAATGCGGTTCAGAATCAGAAAAATGCATCTCAGTTTAGCAAATGCAACTCAATGACAATCAGTTGCGTCTCGGTATTGCGAATGCAGCATAGATTGAACAAATGCGACTCGGAATCAGAAAAATGCGACTCGGTTTAGCAGATGCGACTCAATGATGTTCAGTTGCGTCGCGACGCATGCATATGCGGTATTTGAAAGGTTGAATGCGATTGATCAGAGCGATTGTGATTCAGAAAGTTAAATGAGGTTTGACATATGCAAAAAAGTGTGTCTTGTCATTTTTGATGGCAAAATTTGATCTGTTTGATATTGAGTGTTTTGTTTAGAGCTGTAAATGTGATAAGTCCAGAAAGCACTTGACAAGCACAGTGTTTTAAAAGTAACCAAACACACATCAGATAAGCACACTCCTAGGTTAGGCCATGACAGTATTCGCTAGATTCCATGCAGGTTTCCCCAACCGCATATCTGTAGCATGTGAATTCAGAAGCTTGGCTGCATGGGCTCCCCCTTATAGTGCACTCTCTTCTCAGGCCAACCAAGCTTCCAACCCCCATGAAACTCCCATGGCGAGTTGATCACCTCTACCACAAACTACGAAAGTGTGGATGCCTTCACACCGACCGGTGTTGTGCTAGCAAATAGAAGGTTTTTCGCTTTCTATACAAGAGTTTTTAGTTCGGGACCCTCGTTTGAGTGGCCATACATGGGGCAAGAGATTAATCGCCATTAAGGTGGCACTCCAACCTGAAAAGGTTAAGCTCAACAGGGTTTAAGGGAGTACAACTCCGTCTGTATGACACATCCGCACTCGCCATCTTAGGTTTTCCCTTAAGATTTACATTTATATACCGGTCGGGGGTAGCTTGGCCTTAGCTCCGTTGTTGGTTTGAGTCGCATTGGGGTGATGAAATCCCCAGGCAGGCCCAATTTCTAGAGTTGGTAACTGTTTCTCTTACACCCAAGATTGCCCGAAAGCGCGAGGGGAGAGGATACTCCGATATACCAAGTCAGGGTAGTAACAGATAAAAATGGGTCTAGTTTTCTGATCACAAGGTTTTCACCAAGTGAGAGCATACTCACCTACCAATTTGCAAACACAGTTAAGCAAAGTAGACATGAAAGTTCTTTTTATGTGCACCAAAATTAAATGTTTGCTAATCTAAAAAAAAGAACAAGCACAATGTTTGTTTTATTCCGTCTTTGACATTCGAATCTGCAGACAAAAGATCAGTAGTTTCTTTATGAAATGATCTTCGACACACGAATAATAACCGCCACATGCTACAAACGAAGATTAGTAACATAAAACCCTAGGCTAGCTAACATGTAGGAATGAAAAACTAGGAAATTAGAAGACCATAAAAACCAGGAAAAAACTAGAAACCAGAAAACCCTAAAACCCAAAAAACCAGAATGTTAAAAATGACAGAAAATCTTTACCAGTCGAATGTAGCACGACAGAGCGGATGCGTCGTTCAGGACTTCGAATGCGGCTGAATATGTCAAATGCGGCGTTCCAGATCTCGATTACGGCTTGTCAGAGCGATTGCGGCTCTTCTTCTAGCAGATGCGTCGCGACGCATCAAATGCGTCACGATGTTTTTAAAAAATGGTTGCGTCATTTCGTACCTGTACCTGCAAAACTATAGAAAACACCAAAAAAATGTATGAAAATAACAGCAAATAACAGAGTCGGGTTCACCAAATGTATCAATGGAAAATTAGATTGTTAGATTGTTAGATAATAACATCAAAATCCAATGAAATAACAAAGCACAAAGGAAATAAAAGGAACAATGTTACCAGAAATCTTCATCTTCCATGGTTCACCTTTGTTACACCTTCTAGTTTGCAGCAAATCGAATGAGGCCCTCAGATTTCAAATGACCAACCTAAAGTAATGCCAAAGCCCTATGCAAATGTTGAAGGATTTGATAGAATAATGCCTATGTCTATGACAATATGCTAAATGAAATAATAATTACCCATGCTAAAATGACTATAATGCCTAAATTCGAAAATGAAGTTGTCCGGATCTCGAAATTATGAGCAAAATTGTCTTTTATAGAAAACACAACTTTGAGTGGACGAATGAGATTGAATTCTAAAAAAGACCTAGAATGAGAGGTTCGGATTAAATCTGAGAATCCCTAATTAGGGTTAGGGAAAATTCATTAATCGAACGGTCAAGATAATATCTTAGATAATCAGATCGACGGTGGAGAATAAATCAGAAAATTAATTAAAGAAATAAAGATTTTTGAAAAAACAAGAAGATAAGATTGCCTGATTTGTGAGATTCGAAAAATCAAGAAGATAAGATTTGGACTGAAGATCAGATTTGAAAAATCAAGAATCTACCCGATTACTTGATTTTTGGAAGAATAATATCTTTTTGAATTTAATTAATTCAAAATGATGATTTTGTGTGACAAGTAAATAATCTTTTTCAAATTATTTACTAAAGAGAGTGGAAGTTAATTAAATGAAATCATTTTAAATATTTTCATTTATTTAAAATGAAAGAAAATGAAATTAGTAATTAAATAATTAAAAATAATTATTTAATTTGGAAGACAAGACTAAATAATTAAATAAATTAATAAATTTATTTAATTGTGACAATTAGTGACATCAAATAAATAAATGAAATTCATTTATTTAATAATCAGGAAGAAATAAGTGCAGAAAGGATAATTAAACAAATTAAGACATTTATTTAATTAAGGGAAGACTTAGACAATTAATGACGTATTTAATAAATAAATGAAATTTATTTATTTAATAATCATGAAGAATAAAAGACATGAATTATTTAATCAATAGTCGAATGTGGACCAAGGACATAATTAAATGTATTAATTATGCTAGGACGAAAGTGGTAAAAATGAAGCTTGCAGGCCTAGGTCATTTTTAGGTGTCTACAAACCCCTCACCATGTTTCAATAGTTGTGATAGTAGTTGTTTATACAATGCTCAATATTTTTATCAATATTGGACCAATAGTTGTGAGTTTAAAGTTGTTAGTGTTTTTGATGACTACCCATAATTAAACAAAATGTATTCCTTTGATCTAAAAAGCAACCAATCATGTGATTCCACATCAACGCTCAATAAAACATGTTGTGAATGCACAAGTATTGGTCTCACTTTTTTTGGGGCCTTTTTGGACACCTTGACAAAAAGCATGCTGATGTGGCATCATATTTGATGATGTGGCCCTAAAACCTTAGTTATAAGCAGAGGACTTGCCAAGTAAGCTGCTGTAAAAAATTGGGAGTGATTTGAAATTTCCACGTAGGATAATTAAAAGTGTGAAGTTAGGGTGCACAACTATTGGGTCCTCTCCCCTATTACATGGATTAATAAATATTCAAGAAATTAAAACATTTAAAAATAATTATTAGGGTCAGGGTTCAATTAGCGTTAGGGTTCAATCAAGGTTAGTATTAGGGTTAAAGTTTTATTAGGGTTGGGGTTCAACTAGGATTATTAGTGTTCACTTAGGGTTACAGTTAGGGTTGAATTATAATTAGGGTTAGGGTTTAGATTTTACAGTAAAGTTTGGGGTTAGCACTAGGGTTACGATTGACGTTCAAATAAGGCTAAGGTCAAGATTAGGTTTTGGATTAAACTACGGTTATAATTAGGGTTCAATTACAATTCAATTAGGGTTAGGTTTATAGTTAAGATTTAATTACGATTAGGGTAAGAGTTAAATTAGCGTTACGATTAAGTAAGGATTCACTTATGATTAGGGTTTAATTAGTGTTAAACTTAGCATTAAATTAGGGTTAGGATTCCAATTAAGTTCTAAATAGAGAGAGGTAGAGAGGGATATAGAGAGAGTAGGAGAGATGGAGGGAGAGATTGAGTAAATAATTGAGATCTAGAGATAATGAGATATAAAGAGTGAGGGAGAGGAAGAGATTGGAAGATAGAGATAGAGGGGGAAGAGTGAGAGATAAAGAAGGTGATAGAGAGGGAGAGAAAGAGATAGAGGGGGGAGAGGCATATATAGGGAGGGGAAAAAAGGGAGTTTATGTGTGTGAGAGAAATATATAGAGTTGAATTAGAGTTGAATTATGGTAATTCTTATTAAAGTTCAATTAGAGTTAGTATTAGGGTTTGGGTACAATTAGAGTTTAATTAAGGTTCAATTAAGGTTATAACTACGGTTCTAAACTATTATTTTTCAATTAGAGTTTAACTATGGTAAGTGTTAGGATTCAATTACGGTTAGGGTTCAACTAAGGTTAGGGTTCAAATAGGGTTAGGATTAGTGTTAGGGTTCAATCAGGCTTAGAGTTAGGGTTAGGGTCTGGGTTAGGGTTAGGGTTATGAATATGGTTATTGTTATGGTTAGGGTTATGGGCATGGTTATGGTTATGGTTAGGGTTATCATTACAAATAGGGTTATCATCATGAATAGGATTAGGGTTAGGGTTAGTGTTTGGGTTAGGATTAGGGTTAGCTTTATCATCATGAATAGGACTAGGGTTAGGGTTACGATTAAGGTTAGGGTTAGGGTTATGGTTAGGGTTAGGATTAGGGTTATCATCACAAATAGGTTTATCAAGAAGAATAGGGGTTAGGGTTACAGTTAGGGTTATCATCACAAATAGGCTTATCATCATGAATAGGGATTATGGTTAGGGTTAGGGTTAGGATTAGGGTTAGGGTTAGGGTTAGGGTTAGGTTTATCATCACGAATAGGATTAGGATTAAGGTTAGGATTTAGGTTAGGGTTATGGTTATGGTTAGGGTTAGGGTTGGGTTATCATCACGAATAGGGATTATGGTTAGGGTTAGCGTTAGGGTTATGCTTATGGTTATGGTTAGGGTTAAGGTTATCATCACGAATAGGATTAGGGTTAGGGTTATTGTTATTGTTAGGATTAGGTTAGGTTTATCGTCACTAATATGATTAGGGTTAGGATAAGGATTATGGTTATGGTTATGGTTATGGTTATGGTTAAAGTTAGGGTTATCATCACGAATAAGATTAGGGTTAGTGTTAGTGTTAGGGTTAGGATTAGTGTTAGAATTAGGCTAAGGTTTATCATCACAAAAAGGATTAGGGTTAGGGTTAGGATTAGGGCTAGGGTTAGGGTTATCGTTATGGTTAGGGTTAGGGTTAGGGTTAGGATTATGGTTATAGTTAGGGTTAGGGTTAGGGTTAGGGTTAGGGTAAGGGTTAGGGTTAGAGTTAGGGTTATCATCACGAAAAGGTTTATCATCACCAATAAGATTAGGGTTAGTGTTAGTGTTAGGGTTAGGATTAGGGTTAGAATTAGGCTAAGGTTTATCATCACGAAAAGGATTAGGGTTAGGGTTAGGATTAGGGCTAGGGTTAGGGTTATGGTTATGATAATGGTTAGGGTTAGGGTTAGGATTAGTGTTAAGGTTAGGGTTAGGGTTAGGGTTAGTAGTAGGGGTCAGGTTATCATTACAAATAGGTTTATCATCATGAATAGGGATTAGGGTTAGAGTTAGGGTTAGGGTTAGGGTTAAGGTTAGGGATAGGTTAGAGGTAAAATTGGGATTAGGGTTGGGGTTATAATAAGGAATAGGTTTATCATCATGAATAGGGATTAGGGTTAGGGTTATGGTTATGGTTAGGGTTAGGGTTATCATCACAAATAGGGATTATGGTTAGGGTTAGCGTTAGTGATATGGTTATGGTTAGGGTTAGGGCTATCATCACGAATAGGATTAGGGTTAGGGTTATGGTTATTGTTAGGGTTAGGATTAGGTTAGGTTTATCATCATGAATATGATTAGGGTTAGGGTTAGGATTAGGGTTACAGTTAGGGTTACAGTTCGAGTTAGGGTTATCATTGCAAAAAGGTTTATCATCATGAATACGATTAGGGTTAGGGTAGTGTTATGGTTATGATTAGGGTTAGAATTAAGGTTAGGTTTATCATCATGAATAGGTTTATCATCATGAAAAGAATTAGGAAAAGGGTTAGGATTAGGGCTAGGGTTAGGGTTATAATCTTGAATAGGTTTATCACCACAAATAGGGATTAGGGTTAGGGTTAGGGTTAGGGTTAGGGTTAGGGTTAGGGTTAGGGTTATGGTTAGGATTATGGTTAGGTTTAGGGTTAGGGTTAGGGTTATGATTATGGTTAGGGATATATTTATAAATGATAAATATAGTAATTTGGTTAGGGTTAGAGTTAAAATTGGGATTAGGGTTGGGGTTATCACCATGAATAAGGTTAGGGTTAGTGTTAGGGTTAGTGTAAGGGTTAGGGTTAGAGTTAGGGTTAGGGTTAGGGTTAGGGTTATGGTTATGGTTATGGTTATGGTTATCATCATGATTAGGTTCATCATCATGAATAGGATTATCATGATGAATAAGATTAAGGTTAGGGTTAGGGTTAGGGTTATGGTTATCATCACCAATAGGCTTATCATCATGAATAGGATTAGGGTTAGGGTTATGATTAGGGTTAGGGTTATCATCATGAATAGGGATTAGGGTTAGGGTTAGTGTTAGGGTTAGGGTTATGTTTATGGTTAGAGTTAGGGTTATCATCACGAATAAGATTAGGGTTAGTGTTAGGGTTAGGATTAGGGTTAGAATTAGGCTAAGGTATATCATCATGAAAAGGATTAGGTTTAGGGATAGGATTAGGGCTAGGGTTAGGGTTATGGTTATGGTTAGGGTTAGGGTTAGGATTAGGGTTAGGGTTAGGGTTAGGATTAGTGTTAGGGTTAGGGTTAGGGTTAGTAGTAGGGTTTGGGTTATCATTACGAACATGGATTAGGGCTAGGGTTAGGGTTAAGGTTAGGGATAGGTTAGAGTTTAAATTGGGATTAGAGTTGGGCTTATCATCACAAATGGGTTTATCATCATGAATAGGGATTAGTGTTAGGGTTAGGATTAGGGCTATCATCACGAATAGGGATTATGGTTATGGTTAGCGTTAGGGATATGGTTATGGTTAGCGTTAGGGTTAGGGTTATCATCATGAATATGATTAGGATTAGGGTTATTGTTAGGGTTAGGATTAGGTTAGGCTTATCATCATGAATATGATTAGGGTTAGGATTAGGATTAGGAATAGGGTTAGGGTTATGGTTATGGTTAGAGTTAGGGTTATCATCGTGAAAAGGTTTATTCATGATGATAAACCTAACCCTAACCCTAAGCATAACCCTAGCCCTAACCCTAATCCTAACTCTAAAACTAACCCTAACCCTAGCCCTAATCCCTATTCGTGATGATAAAGCTATTCATGATGATAACCCCAACCCTAATCCCAATTTAAACTCTAACCCTAACCAAATTTTATTAGTTATAAAATCATAACCAAATTGAACCCTTACTATAATTGAACACTCACCCTAATTGAAACCAAGCCCTATTTTAATCCTACTCATAGCCAAATCAATAAACCCTAATGCTAACTATAACCATAATCATAAGTCTAAACCCTAATGCTAACTATAACCCTAATCATAAGTCTAAACCCTAACCCCCACCATAATCATAATCATAAACCAAATCCTAACCCTAATGCTAACTCTAATCATAACTCTAAATATATTAATTTTTTATGAAATGTGTTACGCACGCGGCGGCTACTACTAGCATATACATATATATTATTTTAATAATATATATAATGTACACCGAGAGATATCTTATATATAAAATACACCCAGATATCTCGAGGCGTTTAATTTTTTCATCATCCAACTTTAAAAATAAAGTTGAAAAAATTAAATGCCTTGAGATATCTGGGTGTATTTTATATATAGGATATCTCTTAGCGTACATTTTATATATATTATTAAAATAATATATATGTATGCTAGTTTATGTTTAGGGGAAAGTGATTAATTAAACTATTAAGTGATAATAATTTAATTAACTTAGGGGAATAAAGTGAATTAGTGACATAATTAAACAATTGATATTATTTAATTAATCAAGAGGAATAAAGCTAGATTAAGACTTTATTAAATAAATGTAATTTATTTAATTAGTCAAAAATGATGAAAAAGTGAATTAATTAAATAGTGTAATGTTATTCAACTAATAGAAGAAAATTAGGGTTTTTTATGTAAATGATGTGAAATGCAGTGATATTCAATGATATTGATGTCGGTGATGAGAAAATGTCATTTAAAGTGTGAGATAAGTGTTAGATCAATTTTACATGTCTACAAAAACATCCTAGTCAAAATTCCCTCCACCAATGGAAAATGACAAGGTACAAAAAGGACAAAAGGTTTAGAGTGACGAGTTTAGCATTATCAATTTTATAAGGCTAAAGTAGGGTTGTGTTATGGGAAATTGCATTAGGGTGCAATTTTACGCCATAACAATATGCTTCTACAAATCAACTTGGAAGTCTTCTATGGTTGTAAATTTCAAGTGTAATTACCTTATGAATAATAAGCACTATCTAATTGGATTCATGTCTTACCTTATTCTATACTTATTTAAATTTGGTGATTGAGATTAGAATCAAACGTCACCTTATTTTTTATCAATAAATTAAAGGTCTACAGGGTTTGGCCATAATGTTGTAGTTGTAGACATGTATGATCCTAGTACATGTCTTTATTTCATTGATTTGTGTACTAATAGAGGTATCCTTTCAGTGCTTTGAATATGTACTTGTTACATTTAAGCATTCAATTTATTTGTTTCACCCTCAAATATATCAACTTTGAAACTTAGCTCTTTACAAATAGTTTATATGTATGCCATATTTTTATACATTATTGGTAAGTTTAGAGCATTTCAATACTTTCTAGCTATAATTTTTTTACATCCAATATTTTTCTTACAATTATGACTTGTTTGAAACTCGGCTCTTTACAAATAGTTTATATGTATGCCACATTTTTATACATTATTGCTAAGTTTAGAGCATTTCAAGACTTTCTAGCTATAATTTTTTTACATCCAATATTTTTCTTACAATTATGACTTGTATGCTTCCTTAGCACTATTTTAATGGACTTCATTTTTCCAATTATATTTTTCTTTCCTAAATGCAAAATATTTATTACATAAATTTATAGTGAGAATCTCTTAGTTGCTCATGGTTGTGGTCATATTACATAATGTTAATTTTGTAGTAAGTGTATATTTTAGTGTCCTTGCAAGATTTATGATTTTATTATCTATTATTGAAGAGTACATATATGTGAATATTATTGTAATTTCAATGTAATTACTTCATTTTTTATATATAAAAAAGATTATTTTATTCATTTTTTCCTAAATTTAAATCTTTGCTAGGATTTATTACATTTAACTTTATTATGAGAAACTCTTTGATGCCCA
This sequence comes from Sequoia sempervirens, assembly GCA_007258455.2. Classification (NCBI taxonomy): domain Eukaryota; kingdom Viridiplantae; phylum Streptophyta; class Pinopsida; order Cupressales; family Cupressaceae; genus Sequoia; species Sequoia sempervirens. The sequence continues at coordinate 150,551 of VDFB02330241.1, forward strand.
CTATAGTTGTCATATTAGATCCAAGAATATTTTTTTAATTTTATGGTGAGAAGATGTATGATTTAGTGTCTTTCCAAGTTTTATGATCTTAGATCTTAGATCCAAGAACAGAATTGTAAATTTAAAAAAAAATCTTCTAGATATTATTCTATACCAAAAAATTATTAAGCAAAATGTTTATTATTCCATTCCTTGATTAGTGCTTTCTAATATATTATTTTTCTTATAATTTTCTATTAGCATAACCATTGTACTTTCTTGTAATTAAATACTTATTCTAACCCATGATACAAGTGTTGTAGCATTTTTTACTTTTTGTTATATATACATATTCACAATGAAAATTAAACTTTTATATATTTATTAATTTGATTGTGAACTCATCAATTCGACTCTAATATTTTTATAATATTTAAATATATATCGTATAAATAATTTTAAAAATTAATTATTTTTAAATTGTTGTCTTTGTCATCCTTATAAAAAGTCTTCCCAAACGTCGAAAAAACCTCCTTTCCCTAACATCCTCACATCCCAAAGCACATTTCCTACCATCCTTGTACACACCCAAAACCTTTAAATGTTGCCTTTGTTCATCAAAATAAATTAAACATTCCATCACATCAAATATCTCTAAATACACAAGACTACAAAGTTGTACAAAGAGCAAGATTCTAGTTAAATGGTATTTAGCACCTGGAAACCATAAAGCTTCATATTGCTAAATGTAAAAATTTGCTCAATTTCAATCATGTCTAATATTTAATGTTGCAGAACAAAACTTGGGTCGCTTAATTAAAAACCTGCAAAGGTGTGTGTTTTGAAAAAGCTTACAAATAGAGAAGTTGTTTAGATTTAAGTTGTCGTTTGAAAATTTAATAGGTGCTTGGATCGTTCAATTATTTCAATTATTTGAAATTTTTATTTTTGTTACGTCTAATATTTAATGTTGCAGAACAAAACTTGGGTCGCTTAATTAAAAACCTGCAAAGGTGTGTGTTTTGAAAAAGATTACAAATAGAGAAGGTGTTCATATTTAAGTTGTCGTTTGAAAATTTAATAGGTGCTTGGATCGTTCAATTATTTCAATTATTTGAAATTTTTATTTTTGTTAAAAAAATATTATTACCTTTAATTTTATGTAATTGAAACTAAATGAATAACTTATTCTTATTGTATTTTATTTGCTTTGATTCAATACAAATTAAAAAAAAATAGAATCAAATGATGTAGACTACACAACTCTTACGTGTGAGAAAAACTTTGTATAGGGATGACATGATGGGGAACCATCTTACTACCATTAAAGATCCTCCTCAAAGATTTTACAGTTGCAAATTGTTTACGCACTAGAATTTTAATTTTCAAATGAATACACTTCAATATTTGTAGGTTAGAATGTTCTCACTAAAAAGTAGTATAAAATAGTAATATCTTAGTACATTATTTTATCTTTAAAAAAATATGTTTTTAATATAACATATTTAAAAATGTTTGTTAGTTGCAAATTGTTTACGCACTAGAATTTCAATTTTCAAATGAATACACTTCAATATTTATAAGTTAGAATGTTCTCACTAAAAAGTAGTATAAAATAGTAATATCTTAGTACATTATTTTATCTTTAAAAAATATGTTTTTAATATAACATATTTTAAAATGTTTGTTATTTAAAAAATTATACTTCTCACATATATTTTGAAAGTTCATATAAATTTATTATAATAAATAATAATTTAATTTTCCAACAAATTAGATTATTAAAAATTAATATTACAAAATCAAAAAAAATTGTAAATCTTAATTCAGAAATAAATAATAATTTTAAATTCCAAAAAATAATTTTAAAATTAGTAAACCCTCATTTATAATTTACCAAGTGCTTAAAAAAAAATTATTCTCCACAATATAATTCTTCGAAAATGTTCCTTTGATATTTGAGTTTTAGAAGGAAAACAAAATTCTCTATTCAGACGCCAGACTACCTACCAACCAAACGCTGTGTCTTGAACGATGATTCCATGACAAGTTAACAAGAGCTGCTACGGGGAACAACATTTCAGAGAAATACACCAAATTTCACAATTTCATATTCTCAACATCTTTTGCTTTGAATAAACAACTTCTGCGAGACCAAAACGACAGATACTTTTACTGTTACCAAAATCAAAACTTTGAGAACACGTAAAGTATAGTTTCACTTTATCGTCCAACTGGATTTGCTATCCTCCTTGACAGGGAAATATTGGTCTTGGGGAAGCGCTTAGCGAGATCGTTTACAATTTGAAGAGCACCATCATACCCGTCAGCCCCAAATGCCTCTGAATTATAACCCATGCCGATTCTGACACTTTCCAAGAGAGGACTGCCTTCCAAAATGCAAGAGCACAGCAAAACAGCCACATATTTTTGGTGGTCTCTAAGCAACCCAATATTCACAGTAAATGTCCTCAAATTTGGTAGTCGTAGAGTCAACTCCGCTAACTCCGCTACATCCTGCATTTAGAACATTGCTCTATGTTTTAATAATATGGAGTTTAATTAACATGATCAAGTTTCCACAGTCTATGATAATGTTTTGTTAAGAATTTTTTAAATCAACGTTTCGGATCAAATTCCATGATCTTAAGCATGTAGAAAGATTTTCTACTCGGATCAAATTCCATTATCCTAAGCATGTAGAAAGATTTTCTACTCTCTTGTTGCATGCATGCTTATTCCTAATATAGAAAGATTTTCTACTTTCTTGTTGCATGCATGCTTATTCCTAATATAGAAAGATTTTCTACTTTCTTGTTGCATGCATGCTTATTCCTAATATGGATATGGAGTTTGATCAAAAATGTTGATTTAAAAAATTCATAACAGTTTCAATCCAGAAATTTGAGAAAAAATAATATAAGCTATTAAAAATTTGCACAATTCCGTGATTAACCAACCCCTTCTCTAAGCTCAAAGCTCACAACTGGGTTGGCACGATTTGAATTGTCTGATTAAACTGTAGGTGTATAGCTTTGAAAACGAAAAGCTCAAACAGTGAGAAGAGATACGGGAAATTATTAATATCATTTCAACATTTTCCTTTAAATAAGAATCTGAAATTATGAACTAGTGTTTTACCAAATGTCATTTCAATTTTGATTTCAAATGATTGGAAACGATCTTTTTGAGGCAGATTTAAAGAACAGAATTACTTACCTTTGGATAAAACACAGAAAAGGGAGAGTCAATGCACAACTCTTCCAAGCGAGGAAAGCTTTGCAGAAACTCCACATGAATGAAATCTTCTTGACCGAAACATGTGATTTTCTTCAATGATTTTACCGTTACAAAATGCTGAAGAAGTGAAAAGCTAGTTTCCAAATGGACACATACAGGTAAACATATGTTCACAATTACGAAGCTATAGCAATCAATAATTTTAATGCTTTCTAATCTTGGGCAATTTGCTTCCATCGAACAGATTTCTTCATTGTCAGGTTCAAGAAGAGCGAGAGACATAAGACTGGAGGAAATTATTCTCAAATTTGAAGGCAATCCGCATTGGGATAACGTCAAACTTTGAAGAAGGCGACATAATTTTAAAATCGCCTCAATTGCCTCCTCGCTTAGCTCAACGAGTTCAAGATAACATGTTACTGTTACATATTTTTCGCCTCAGCTCAAATGGAGGAGCTAGCTGATTGTTATTTAACATTAAGTGGAATTGCAGTGTCATGTTCGAATGCTGTTTCGCATTATTATCATTATGCATCGAACAACAGTTATGCATTTTAAAGAAAGTAGGGTTTCAGAGTGCCATTCAGATGTTGTAGTTTTTAAAGAAATACAGAATTGAGTACATAAGCAAAATAGCATTTCAGATGCTTTTATTCATTTCGAAAGAGAACTCATATTTTTACAAGGCTTCTTTTGATTTCACAATCATAATAGTGTTACAATATTGCATATAATGCATTTTCTTTTCAAATTGAAAAGCAGAATCGAAATCAAAGATCCACACAAGCCATGGATATAACTGTTGCAATGCATTTCTAACAGCACATTACACTACTGGGGGTGCAAAAAGGAAAACATGTAAGTGACAGATAATCATCATTGCCTGATTATTGACGTTCGATGTTGAATGGTGCACCTTGCCTTCTCGAGCTTCGTCGACCTGTAAGAGGAAAAGAGGGGTGTCAGTGGCTCCAATTATATGTAACTTATATGGAACACCCACAATAGTACATCATACTATTAGCAATGCATCGAAACAATCAATCAAGTGCAGTATGAAAGAAATGACTTGAAGGAGAAATAGCAACATCATAATCAACATGTTCTATTTTTTATGCTAACGATGTTTGTTTCCTTGTGCAGGTATAGGTAAAGTCATGAAGTTGAACATTGTTTGAAGACCAAGCATGTGGAGCAAAACGGGCTCCCACAAGGGTAGAGCTCGGCATGCTGCCCTATTCATTAAATGGGCTGATTTTAAAGGATACTTCATTATATACATCGAATGAGATGGGATACAACTGGAAGAATAAAACAGAGAATCCATCAAGCAACGAGACCAACTGTTCATTCATAACGATCAGGGTTGCTTTCTGAAGGCTACAGGTGAACAGTGAGCTTAGTTCACTTAAGGAATTTAACTGAATACATTTACATCAAAATTGCTAAATAACTACATTTTCCATGCTAATTGTAATCATATGTCATGTGAGTTTCAATTCATTATTTCTCTTTTGGATAGTGAACAGGCATACATATGCCTTAATGTTTTGTTCTAATTTTCATCATCAAAGAGGACTGATCTAAAGAGTAGTTTTGTATGATGAAATATAAAAATGCATGAAGAGTACCATGTTGCTCAAGAATACAAACACAGACAGTGCAAGGTTTCAAGAAGGAGCAAGCAGTTTCTTTCCAGAAAGTTTTGAAGTTATCAGTTGTGCATATGAATTGGGGAGCAGAGAATACAAGCATGAAAATTCCCCTCTTCGCAGTGAACTTATACAGAAACATTTTCAAGGTATTACATTTTTCTGCCAAGATTCTAAGTACTTGGTAGAGTATTCTCAGAATGTGTATTGGATGTTCTTTTTAAGGATAGTCTACAGCTACATGTCAATGACAGTTCTGTGAATCGAGCTCAAGTGTCATAACTATCAAGAGAGTTACAGAAGATGCCAAGGTGGAATACCTAGTAATATGAGTCAAATGAGTATGAACAAGCACACAAATTCTTGTTGTTCCATCATGTTCTTGTATACTTCTAAAGGCATATTTAAACAAGCAACAGTGATGCAATGAGTTGCTTTCTTTTGAGACACACAGAATGCTAAAGAGGATAAAGGTAAAGACAAATATGCAAGGCATCCTTTTGTTACAAGAAGTGCATACAAAACAACACTGGCTATTTGAGTCAAAATCTTGAGAATAAATGCAAGTAACTGTACAGTTTTATCACCATTTCAAGCAAGTATGGGAGGTCGAGCTCTGTCAGGAAGTAAGAATATATGCTTTTGTTTTGAAAGTCTCCAAAACCCATGATATTATTTTGTTTTAGAAGTTCATGGTAAGTTTTATGTCCTGGGTCGAATCCAAAATAAATCAAAGGAACTTTATCGGTGTGAGATTTGTTTTCTCTTGGCGATCTGAAGTAATAAAGAATTTCGGCAAGACACAAGCTCTCTACAAGAGGTCTCCCCGAAAGTGGTATGTCATGGCGACAGGAGTGAAAGCATGAGTTTTCGGCAAGACACAGGATGCTCTACAAGATGTCACCCTGACTACACATTGTCTTGGCGACTAGGAAGTAATAAAGAATTTCGGTATGACTCAAGCTCTCTATGAGAGGTCTCCGCGATGATGGTAAGTAATAGCGACACTCATAAGACAGAAACCAGAGATTCATGAAGTTTTCATAAACCAAGGGTTGAGCTCTCAAACTGATGGTCGAGCTTCAAAAGGACAAAAAATGTAATAATCTACAATACCCATTTTGGTTTTTACATTCAAAAGCAGTATGACTACAAGTATGCAGATTTTTGTGCTGGGTCGAAATACAGAGAAAGAAAAATGCAGATTTATTGAAGTTCCTGTAATACCCACAAACATAAATGTTTTTTAATTAATACAATGGTAGTTTTTTGTTCTGGGTCGAGCCCAAAGTCCTCAAAGAATGCTTCCTATAGTGCTCTTTTGGCATGGCCTGAACATGGCCAGAAGTTCATGAAATAAAGGAGAGCTTCATAGGGTTTCTACAGAGCAAAAGGATTACCAGTTCGAAGCTGGAACTGGGTACTCTCGCAGCAGCCAGAAGCTTCACTAAGCATCCAGAAGTTGAGAGTTGAACCCACAATGAAGGTCGGGCTTATACAGCAGTAAATGAAGTCACAGGAAATGCAATATAAAGATATTAGAATGTGTAAAGCCACGGCCTCAAGGCCATAATAAACCATTAAATGAAGCTTACCTCTGCACAGTAAAGGAAAACAAGAGTACAAGTTGAGCTTTCATGGAGTGAACTGCAGAGTTCGAGCTCGAGCTCGTTGTGGCCAGAGGAGAGCAAGTACAAGGAAAGGTCAGAAGAGGAAAAATG
>VDFB02330243.1:0-18935 GCA_007258455.2 Sequoia sempervirens
AAGATGGTTGCTCCCTGAAAGAAAAGTCTTTTAAAAATATAGATGCATATTTGATGGCAAGTCAGTTATCTTGATTTCCCAAAAAAGTAGATGCATGTTTGATGGTAAGCCAGTTGTCTTCATTACCCAACAAGTAATTGTGTGAAAATTTCTTCATACTGCTAATAACTAAAGCTCAAGTTGTCCAATCCAGTTCTGGTGACGATATGTATTAGAGTAGAGATTTCTGGAGGCATAATTCAAGATGTCAGAGATATGTTATACATCATGTGATTTGTATGCAGTGAAGCTTTTCATCCTTTACCTCAGGATTGGAAAGTTTCTCTGAGCAAGCATAAGTGTTCTTATCACTAAAATTCTAAAATTAGGATATGGGTTACAGACATATTTGTTCTTTTACTTATCAAATGGTATAGTGTAGGATGCAAATTATGTGTATAAATTCAGTTTTTATCTAAGGATACCAAATGGATAGTATATGTTCATTAAATACATTAAAAATTTGGAACAAATAGATGAAATATTTTTTATTCTTTGAAAGGTTGGAAATCCATCTTGCAGAGAGAGAATGTTTAAGCTGCAATTTCTAAGGAAGATCTCATAGATAATATGAAGGCAACAATCTGGCTGATGTTAACAGGTCCATTCTGAATAAATCAATTGCAGGTATTTTTGTATTTTTGGATATTTACATATAAATATATATATTTTTATCTTGATGGCAGGGTATTGTAAGTGTTCTGATGCATTTACCTATCTGATTTTTGACCATCTATTTGATGGAAAGAAAGTAGTTGGGAGCATATTTTAAATAGCTCCACATACTATCCTTACTTTGAGTCAAGATTTCTAGTTTATGTAGAAGTTGGTGTTGTTATTGGATGATTCTAGATCTGGTGACATGTACTCTGATACATGATGTTGTTAGGGAGGTTTAGAATATGGAACAATGAATTGCTCCATTATCAAAAGGATGCCTTATTTGAATAGCCATTTAAGTCCTTCGCTGACTAATTATTTTAAAGGTGGTGCCATTGCTGTCCTCCAGGCCTTTTTCTAAAGTAGTGGGTGGAAACTGTGCTGTTGGAAGTAATGTGTGTGGCTGCGCTCCCTCAGCACATTTTAAAGGAGTGGGTGTTGCGGGGCTCCTGGGTGGAAGCCAACCCCTTTTGAAAGTGGTGATTGAAATGTCACAGATGGCATCTTATTTGGACTGTTTTGTTTTGGGAATGAATAAAATAATCTTATTATAAAATTTTGAGTTTTGAAGCTATCAAAATATCTCCTTCGTTGAAGAATTTTCCCTTGATACTCATTTTGTGTGTAAAAGTTCTATCAGATACTAGTGTTCCTATCTAATATTTAGTGAATATTAACTGGTTTGCAAACTACTGATACTTGAGTTTGTATGGTTTGAAAGATGATTTTACTTGTATGGTTTACCCAAGTGGAGTAATCATTGCTGTGTACGACTTATGTTAAAATGATGCAGATTTACAAATTGTCCATTTTAATTTTTCTCTTTGTATTTTTGTTCTGTAACCACAAAGCTGAAGATGTGAAAAAAAAAAAAAGTTTATTCTTGACAATTCGAATAAATTACATGGTTTAAGTTTATTATTATCCACTGTCTTTGAATCAGCTGAAATTCAGTTGATTTGAAAGCTAATCATGATTGTCAATGTTTTACTTTTTTTCCAAAGTAAGTATTACTATTCTTTTACAAATTTTATTTTATAAAATATGTTGCTCCTGTTGACAGGGCTGTAGATCACCAGTGGGATAGTGATGTCTTTGCAACTGCCGGTGCTCAAGTTGACATCTGGGACCGCAACAGGTTACTGTTATTGGTCATCTTAATCTCCTAAATTACTCTTTTGCTAAGCACATTCTAACTATTTAACTTGTTTTGATATAAAAGGTCAGAACCAATCAACAGCTTTTCATGGGGTGCTGATACAGTCATATCTGTGCGGTTTAATCCTGCAGAAAAAGAAGTTTTTGCAACAACTGCTAGGTACACAATAAAATTAGCGATTTCTCATTATAATGATAGTATGATATTGCAAACTAGTCTTATGATCACGAAACTTGGTTTTGGTCTTTAAAAATTAATGATATTCAGATTTTGCTGTAGTGTATTTATATGTCATAATACTGTATCTTATGCAAGAAACACTGAGAGTTTTAGATTCCATTGGAGGCATTTTTGTATCTCTAAAGCAATTGCATTTCACCTTCAATTTCTTATCTGCTTTGTTTCTTTATTTAATTATTTTTGATTGTTGAAATTGCCTTATCAAGTTTGATGATAGATTTTTTTGGGTGAAATTGTTTATTCATTTACTTTTATATTGCACTTAGCATTATCATCATCATGATGATTGAAATAAATACTGGTTCAGTAGTAATTTCAATTGAGGTGGGTACACTTGCAGGGTTCTCTGACAATAAAGAATTAAGGTTTTTTGGAAGGGATCACTGCAGAATTTAAATGTAATAAATATTTTGTCCTCATCTTCATATCTAATTATCCATGTTTGTTACTCCCACTTGCTTCCATAGATAGATTAAGGTAGTTAACTCACCCATGATATATGTCAATGTTTACCCAGTGCCATCAAACAAGTCAGGGAATGGATAAACAAGCTTGAGTAAAGGCCATTCCAAAGATAAACAATGTTTATTTCTAGATTTCAATGAAAATCAATTTAGAAGCCTTGGTATTGAAGTGCGAAGCCATTCAAGGCCCAATGCGTTCTTCTAACAGTGTTACTATATACACACACACATGCATACTGACGCAAACGGTACTCACTTCTTCCTCCAAAACATTCAATTTAATTAATTTTCACCAGACACAAGCAATAGTCTTCAATTCACTATTTCAATTCCGAAGTCAATTACAAAACTGAGACTCATTTAAGATTCTCAATTTCCGATTCCCTTAACATTCATTTATGTGAAGTTTTGTCAATTCACATTTCTGATTCCCTTAACATTCAAAACCATTAAGGACAACAATACATTTATTTTAATTGCTTCTCTTTCATAAAACATTTCAGCTTACAATTTACAAGGCAATTGCAACTCAATGCACAAATCCTCTGCATACAACATACTTTTCTTTATGACGCCGCCCGTCAGGTATTTCTGCCTATCAAGCAATCTGCCACGCCTCCCTTTTTGGACTGTCCACGCCCTTTCCAGACTACCAATCTCTGCGCATTTGATTGCTTTGGCAAATTCAGATTGCCAGTTGATATGGTCGACCCTCTTTATCTTTGTTGTGCACCCCTTTTGCTCTCTCCACCGTAATTATCTTTATAACACCAATCTGCCTTTGCATTTAAACTATTAAAATGTCCTCAGATGAATGGCATGTGGCTCTGTGCTTTCACAAACCTCACAATATGCAGCCTCTAGGAGATTTTTTTCCTTAATTCCTCTTGCTCAGGCCACGCAACTCCCTTACTCTGTTCTGCTCAGCTTACTGTTCCCTTTATCTGAGCATTTTTTAATTCAGTTTGAACTGCCATCTTCCTCATACGCAGCCCCCTGTATGGTGCGAACAGCACTATATCTTCTCCTCTATCACTTCCCTGCTCATTTCCCATGCAGCCCCTTTGCTGCCTCCCCAACTGCACACCTTCTCTTGTTTTTTAAATCTGCATTTTGAACTTAGACATGGGGTCTGCAATTTTCCAGCCACCCCCTCACATTCCTTCTTTTTTCCATGCTGTCTTTTCACTTACCCCTCACGCACCCCCTCAACAATTTTTTAATCTGAAATTTTATTATTTTCCAAAATGGTGCGCCCCTCCAACTGCCTGCGTGATAATTTTTAACACCCATCTGCCATTCATGATTTGTATTGCCCAATTTGACTTTCGCTCAACCTTGTTATTTCTTCATTGTGCATTTATCAGTATCTATCTTGCGCCCCCTTGCATTTTATTCGTTTCTTCCATTGAAAGTCATGACTATTAAATTAATATTTAGATAGTTTATATTAATGGTCAATATTGTAATTGTGTATACTGAAAACTAAAAAAACTGATTTAATCTATAAACCCAAATCAAAATTTCAAAATAACACCAATGAAACTTTTCTTAAATGAAAGCACATGCAAAAATGTAAACTAAACTATGCAAAACCAAAACACATGCATTCAAAAGAAAACTAACTCCATTGTTCTCCTATCATCAAGATCTTGATTTATGCATTTGGTGCTTTCAGATTTTCACAAGCACAAGTGCAACAATAGGCTATGATGAATGGAAGAAAGGATTGGATGATCAAAATTCAATGTGCTTTTTGTTAATGTTATTGAGCAGCTTCAGGTTCATCCTTCCAGCCACGAGTGAAGACATAAATAAATGTAGCCTATCGGCTATTTATTTATATGTATCATCTAATGAGAATATGCGCTTCTCTTGGCAACAATATAATTTCTCTTGGGCCGACCGTCCTTATGATTTGTATTTATTATTTGTAATTATATTATTGTATTCTGGCCGACCTTGTAATATGAAGAGGTGCGACTTCTCTCACACTTGTATATATACAAGGTCACCTTCATCTCTTTATCATCAAGCAAGTTCTATTCATTCTCTCATTAAGGTGCGAATTTCTTCAAGAGCAGAAGTGCGAATTTCTTCAAGAGCAGAATTGCGAATTTCTTAAGGGCAGATTTAGCAGTCGAAGGAAGTGCAGATCTTCATCTGTTATTGCATCTGGTATAGGTGCTGAATATTGGCCTTGTGATTGGCCTCATTGTAAAGAGAATTATTGCCATTATTTTTATATAAGAGAGAACTTTTGTTGCTGGGTTTTTCTCCCTCAAGAGGAGGGTTTTCCCAGGGTATCTGCTGTGTTATTGTGTCTGATTTTGAATTAATTTTCTGTGCATATAATCTGTTCACTAAAATTTACATGGTATCAGAGCGGGTTTGAGAGGATCGTGATCAGATTATTGCTAATCAGCATACTCTATTGTTCACTTAATCAAGATAGTGAATGGTTTGAAGGTTGATGATAGACTCGAAGGTGCATCTAACTTCACTTCATGGAGATTCAGGATCATGCTTACCTTGCGTGAAAATGACTTGGGTGAGTTCGTGGAGTCTAGTGTTTCTGAACCTGAGGAGGAAGAAGAAAAGTTGCAGTGGCTGAATAAAGACATTAAAGCAATGAAGATATTGGTTGATTCCGTAAAGGATCACATTGTTCCTATCATCTCTAAGTTGAAGACAGCGAGAGATATGCTCAAGACCTTGGAAGAGATGTACGAAATCAACACCAGCCGTGCACTTGCACTAAAGCATCAATTGCATCATGTGAAGATGTTAAAGGGAGAATCTGTTATTGCATACTTCATGAGGATTTCAGATTTGAGAGATCAGCTCTCGACAATTGGGCATATGGTTGATGACAAGGATTTGACCATGCTCGCTCTCAATGGGCTACCTTTGTCTTGGGAATCCTTCATTCAGGGAATCAGTGCAAGATCGAAATTGCCGAAGTTCGATCGCCTAAGATTTGATTGCATTCAAGAAGAATCAAGGTTGGTGGCAAGAAGAGTTGGTCAAAGTTCAAAGAATGAAGACATTCATGTTCTCGCCTCCTATGCTTCAAAGAAGAAAGGAAAAGATGGAAGGAAAGGATTCTTCAAGAGGAATTGGGACAAGGGAAATGATGATGCACCTCCATTCAAGAAGAAGAGGGACATGTCCAAGATTCAATGTTTTAGGTGTGATAAGTTTAGGCACTTCGCCAAGTATTGTCCAACTAGACCTAAGCAATAGGTCTCCGTTGCGGATGTTGATGATGCCTCTCCTCAAAAGGATTCAAGTGAATATTTGTTCTATTCGGCATTATCAAGCAGTGTACCTTCCGACACCAACACTTGGATAATCGACAGTGGTGCTTCACGACACATCACCGTTTTCAAGGAGCACTTATCAAGTTTGGTGGAGGAGTCTTCTGAACAAGTCATCATTGGAGATGATGCTAGCTACTCCGTAAAAGGATTTGGGACCTCTACACTTCATTTGGATTCCGGCATCTCACTTCAATTGGGTAATGTTCTTTATGCTCCTGGAATCAAGCGCAATCTTATTTCTATTTCAGCTTTGCAAGATAAAGGATATCAAGTTGCCTTCTCCAAAGGCAAAGTTCTAGTGTGGATGGAGAACTCTAGCTTCAAGGATGCTCAAATAATTGGAATTAGACATGAAAACCTTTACAAGGTCTGCACACTTTCTTTACAAGCTTTGGCTTATGACTCTTCAAGTCTATGCGATCTTTGGCATCGGAGATTGGCTCACCTACACTTCCGAGCCTTACCTATCATGGAGAAGATGGTGACGGGCCTTCCTAAGTTCAACCAGGAGCACGAAGGTGCTTGCAAGGGCTGCGCATTGGGTAAGAATATAAAAGCCCCTTTTCATAGTAGTGAAAATAGATCTAAGTGTATTTTAGACCTTATTCATTCTGATTTATGTGGTCCTATGTCTGTTCCTTCTTCGAGTGGTTTCTTGTATTATGTTCTTTTCATTGATGATCACTCTAGGAAGACTTAGATTTATTTTTTGAAATCTAAAGAGTCTGAGGAAGTTTTGGATAGGTTAAAAGAGTTTAAAGCCTTGGTAGAAAATCTTTCCAGTAAAAGAATTAAGGTCCTCAGATCTGACAATGGTGGAGAATACACCTCTGGTAGTTTTCAAAATTTTTGTATTGATGTAGGGATTAAGAGGGAGTTATGTGTTCCCTATAATCCTCAACAGAATGGTGTTGCAGAAAGAAAGAACAGGACAATCGTGGAAGCAGCAAAGGCCATGATTCATGATCAAGATTTGCAAAACTTCTTATGGGCAGAAGCTTCCAAAACAGCTGTATATGTTCAGAACAGATGTCCTCATAAGATCTTGGAGAATATGACTCCAGAAGAAGCCTTTACAGGAAAGAAGCCTGAAGTCAGTCACTTGAGGATCTTTGGATGTTTTGTCTATGTTCATGTTCCCAAGGAAAAGAGAACCAAGTTAGAGCCTTCTGGCAAGAAGGGAATATTTGTGGGCTACAGTGAGACATCAAAAGTCTACAGAATTTACATTCGAGGTTAGAAGTTGATCGAGATCAGTAGGGATGTCACATTCGAGGAAGATGTTGCATTCAGGAGATCCAGGGGGATTCACATGGAGATTGATAATGATGAGTCTCCTCAGGATATGGAAGTTGACCATACTCCTGAGATTCAGAGGCATACTTCCGAACCAAAAGAAGATATTGATCCTGTTGAACCCTTGGAACCTACTGATGGGCCTACTGACATTGTTATTGGGAGAAAGAGACCTCTATGGGCCAATCGTACTATGCAAGAGGCTGAAAGCTTTGCAGCTCCTAGAGGCACATTCAGAGAAAGCAAAAGGCCACATAAGTTTTCCAGTTATGTTGCCTTGATGAGTCAGATTATAGAATCCGAGCCTACCTGTGTTGAGGAAGCATCTTGTCATCAAGTTTGGAAAGATGCTATGACAGAGGAGTATCAATCAATTCTTAAGAATGATGTTTGGGATATTGTTCCTAGACCCGAGGGCAAGTCTGTGGTATCTTCTAAATGGCTATTCAAGATTAAGCATGCTGCAAATGGAAGCATTGAGAAGTACAAAGCAAGATTTGTGGCTCGTGGGTTTTCTTAGAAAGAGGGAGTTGATTACGAAGAAACCTTTGCTCCTATTGCTCGCTATACTTCAGTCAGAACCATCATTGCTATTGCTGCATCTAGAGGATGGAAGATTCACCAGATGGATGTGAAGACAACTTTTCTCAATGGAGTAATTGAGGAAGAAGTTTATATAGAGCAACGATGGATTTGAGGTTCATGGAAAGGAGTCACATGTTTGCAAGCTGAAGAAGGCCTTGTATGGTCTTAAGCAGGCTCCTCGTGCTTGGTACGAAAGGATTGATCGTTACCTATCAAGCTTGGGTTTCTTAAAGAATGATGCTGATTCAAATCTCTACTTCAAGGTAATCAATGGTGAAGCATTAATTTTGGTTTTATATGTTGATGATTTGATCCTTACTTGGAGAAGATCACCTGATTCTTGAGTGTAAGAAGGAATTGACTTCTGAATTTGAGATGAAGGACCTTGGGCTCATGCATTACTTCCTTGGCTTAGAAGTCTGGCAGAAACCAGATGAGATAATTCTAAGTCAAGGGAAGTACACCATTGATATACTCAAGAGATTTGGCATGATGGATTGCAAAACCATGTCCACACCTATGGATACCAACTTACATAAGTTGAAGGAGGCTGCAGCTAATTCAGACTTGGTGGATCCTACATTGTACAGACAACTTATTGGATCTTTGATGTATCTAGTTAACACTAGACCTGACATTTGTTATGCAGTAAGTGCACTTAGCCAGTTCATGTGTGATCCAAGACAGATACATCTTGTTGCAGCTAAACATATCCTGAGATACTTGCGTGGCACAGTTGGATATGGGTTGAGGTATTCTTCAGATGTAGACTTGGAGTTACATGGTTTCTTGATTGATTGGGCGGGTTGTGTCACGGTCGGAAGAGCACCTCTGTGGTTGTTGCTTCGGTTTGGAGTTGCTATGATTTCGCAGTGCGGTGAGGAAGCGGTCATCGTAGCTTTAAGTATGGCGAGGCCAGAAGTACGGCTGCAGCAGCCCATATGCTTCGAAGCATTATGAAGCCCGTGAAAGCTCCTTCTTGAGTTGTTGGACAATCAATGGAGCCTACTATCATTCATTGTGATAATCGAGTTGTGTGAAGCTTTATCAATCCTTGTTTCATGACAGAACCAAGCATGTTGAGATCAAGTACCACTACATTAGGGATATGGTACTACGGAAGGCATACAATTGAGGTACATCAGACGATGAGCAGACGGCAGATATTCTCACCAAGCCTCTCGCCAAGATAAAGTTTGTGTACTTTCGAGATAAGCTTGGTATGGTGGAGAATCCAGCCTTGGATGAGTAAGAGTCTCAGTATCGTGAGCCTTGTTTAATGAGTTCTTCTCTGAGAGAGAAGTTCAAGGTGAAATCCCTTGTTAATGCATTTTCCTCGAGGCGGAATTTGAGGTGTAAGCCCTTGTTAATGCATTTTCCTCTGAGACGGAGGAATTTGAGGTGTAAGCCCTTGTTAATGCATTTTCCTCTGAGACGGAGGAATTTGAGGTGTAAGCCCTCGTTTCCACCCTCTGAGCTTGAGTCATGGTGGATGTCATGTGTGAGACTTTGACACATTTTGTACTTGTGAATGTCACATTGAGGTGACAACATCACACAAGTGATGAACACTTGTACACACCATAGTATGGTTGTAGCCATTATGGTTGATATCGTGTTGAGGTGATATCTAACATCATGTTGAGGTGATTTGTCTCGAGCAGTTGGAAGTTCTCTCCCTAGCTGAGAGGGAGTGTTAATGTTATTGAGCAGCTTCGGGTTCATCCTTCCAGCCACGAGTGAAGACATAAATAAATGTAGCCTATCGGATATTTATTTATATGTATCATTTAATGAGAATATGCGCTTCTCTTGGCAACAATATAATTTCTCTTGGGCCGACCTTCCTTATGATTTGTATTTATTATTTGTAATTATATTATTGTATTTTGGCCGACCTTGTAATATGAAGAGGTGCGACCTCTCTCACTTGTATACATACAAGGTCACCTTCATCTCTTTATCATCAAGCAAGTTCTATTCATTCTCTCATTAAGGTGCGAATTTCTTCAAGAGCAGAAGTGCGAATTTCTTCAAGAGCATAATTGCGAATTTCTTAAGGGCAGATTTAGCAGTCCAAGGAAGTGCAGATCTTCATCTGTTATTGCATCTGGTATAGGTGCTGAATATTGGCCTTGTGATTGGCCTCATTGTAAAGAGAATTGTTGCCATTATTTTTATATAAGAGAGAACTTTTGTTGCTGGGTTTTTCTCCCTCAAGAGGAGGGTTTTCCCAGGGTATTTGCTGTGTTATTGTGTCTGATTTTGAATTAATTTTCTGTGCATCTAATCTGTTCACTAAAATTTACACTTTTTGGTGAGAAGAGAGGGTTTATATAGATGTCCTCACATGGTGGATTCAAGTTGCGGGAGAAATGTGGGATTAAAGAGTGCAATGGAGATTATCATAATTATCTCATTCTTTAATCAAGTGCAATTGATTGAAATAAGAGAGATAAATAGGAGGATTTATGATAGGGCGGAAGTTTAGGAATTTGAATTAAAAGTGAATTTGTGAATTAATGAATGATTTAATTTAAATGGATTTATATATTTAAATGATTTAATATGCATGGATATTTTAATGATTAATGCAAATGGAGTAATATGAAATGGATAAATGATTGATTATGTGGATGGATAAATGCTTTAAATGAATAAATGCTTATAATATGGATAAATGCTTTAAATGAATTAATGCATGAATAGAAGAAAGTATTAAATGAATTAATTAAATAGATAATAATATTCATTTAATTAACAGATGAAAAATAGGACAATTGTGAGGAGTGACGACAACTTTTGAGTGTCTACAGTAACATATTAGATTAGATTATTTCTATTCTTTTGTTAGCTTTTAGCCTATTTTAGAAACATCTATATTCTTTATTTTAGCAACTCTGTATTGTAAATCTTTATAAAGAGCCTTTGTCTCTTTTATTATACATTTCAAGAATTTACCAAAACATGGTATCAGAGCTAGTCGAGTGGGAAAATTGCTTTTTAAAAATTTTCAATTTTCTGGCGCTCTCCGTACTTTTCCATACTGCCATACAGGTTGTACTGCCATATTGGTTTTGGTTGCTATTCATCCTTGCTGCAAGGTTTTCAAATGCATTTTTTGCCGTCGTTTCACATTGCCTGGTCGTGTTTTTCTCTTTGGTTGCTGTTAAATACCCTTTGGTCGGTGATCTTTGGTGAAGGGTTTCTGATTTTCTTCCATTGAGATTAGTTCCTTTGATCACCGTTTGCCAGTTGTGGTCGCGATTCGTGTTTGTTTTCTATTAGCATTTTCAAAGTCTATGGTCGTTGCTGTTTGAAGGCTTGTGATTTTCTTGTGAAAGATGGCCTCTTTGTCCCACATTATGTTGGAAGGTAGTTAGAAATTCAATGGCCACAACTACAACACCTAAAAGCAGTGTGTAATGACCATATTTGAATATCGGTGCCTTGAACAAATTGTTTTGGGCAACACTACATGTCCAACAGTGGGTGTAGATCAGAACAAATTTGATGAGCAAAATCAGGAAGCCGTGATGCTTATATAATTATCGGTCATTGATGACCAATTGCCTCAGGTGTCATTTGGCAAAATAGCTAAAGAAATCTGGGATCTTCTGAAAGATCTTCATGAAATATCCGACAAGAGCCGAGTGTTCTTTTTGAAGAACATGGTGTTCTCCATCATGATGGATGAGAAGACAACTTTGCAGGCGCACTTGACAAAAATCAAGGACATCCGTGATCAGCTAGAGGCTATTGGTCGGAAGATGGAGGAGGAAGATATGGTAGTCATGACTCTTAAGAGTCTACCAAAGTCTTATGAGCATTTTATTGAGATGCTCAACATTACCTCAACGAATGTTGACTTAAAGTTTCTAGAGCTTTACACCAAACTTCTGCAGCAGGATCAATGGAGACAACTGTTCAGTAGTGGTGCTAGTTCATCCTCCACGGAATAGGTATTTATTGCCAAGACATTTCAAAAGAATAAGGGAAAAAATCAGCCCTCAGCAAACTAGCCAAGCTCAATCCTAGGACCTTTCCAAGAAGAAGAACATTCAGTGCAACTATTTCCGTAAGTATGGCCACATGAAGAAAGATTGCCTAAAATGCTTGGCTTCTGAATAGTCCAAGCAAGGAGAGTCCACACCTAAAGCCCATGTTGTAGAGCACACTGAGTAGGAGTCTGCGCTTTATGTCTTTATGGCCAAGAGTCCAGCAGATTATGTTAAATCCTTTGCCTGGTATATTGATTCAGGTGCATCTTGACATTTCACTCATTGTCGAGATTGGTTCATTGAGTACACGCCGTTCAAATATTTTGTTATCTTTGGAGGACGTGAAGAGTATACTGTTGTTGGAAAGGGCAACATGCAGATTCATTCTGGAGGGAGAAATTTAATATTTCTTGATGTATACTTTGTACCTAGCATGGAGCTAAATTTACTTTCAATTAGTTAGATCATGCGTCACTCTCCTCAGCTAGATATTGTTTTCAGCATGCATACATGCAACATTGTTGATAGAGAGACTCCAACTACAGTTGTTTAGGGACTTGAGGATCATGGTCTCTATCGACTTGTTGATTCTGGTGATTCTCAAGAGCACGCTATGGCAGCCAGGAGCACTTCCATCAGCAACCTCTGGCATTAGCGTTATGGGCACCTGAATATGCATTATCTCTCTCAGCTATCTAGAGATAATCTGGTTGATGGTCTACCTGCGATTCAAACTTAGAATCATGGAGTATGCGAAGCTTGTCAAGCTGGAAAGTAGCATCGGACTCCATTCTCAGATGGTGACACATGGAGAGCTTCCAAGGTATTACAGTTGGTTCACGCTGATGTATGTGGACCAATGAACACTCCTTCAGTTACTGGGTGCAGGTATTTTTTGTTATTTGTTGATGATTTTAGTAGAAGAATGTGGGTGTATTTTCTTAAAAACAAATCAAAGGTGTTCGGTATATTTCAGCAGTTTAAGGCCTTAGTTGAGAAAGAGTTAGACTCTCAGATAGTCACTCTTAGGTTTGATAATGGGGGGGAGTTTTGTTCTTTTGACTTCTCTAGTTTTTGTGTTGCACATGGCATTAAGCGCCAACTTACCACACCCTACACCCCTTAGTAGAATGGTGTCGTTGAGCGTCGAAATCACGCCATTACTGAAATGGCTCGTTTTATGCTGGAGCATAGAAATGTCCCTAAGAAATTTTGGGTTGAAGCAGTTTACACTGTAGTTTATCTCTGAACTGGTCTCCTACTTATGCTGTTAAGAAGATGACTCCTAAAGAAGCCTAGTCTGGACACAAGCCTAAGATCAACCACCTGAAAGTTTTTGGCTCTACTGCTCGTGTGGATTCCAGATGCCAAGCGCACTAAGTCGGATTCCAAAAGCTAGAAACCCATGTTCACTGGTTATAGTGAGAATCATAAGACATATAGGCTGATTGATGTAGATACAAATTGTCCCATCTTCAGTCGTGATGTTGTGGTTGATGAAGCTAGTGGGTCCTTTATCTATCTTCTCCTTCTGTGAGCCCTGAGGATCAGTCTCTGAAGGCTTTTGATTTGGGTGTTCGTCTTTCCCTAGCTCCACCTGATGGGAGGGATTTTGCAGTTGTGCAGGCACCTCAGCAGAATGTTCCACCACCTGCCCCTTCTCAGGACAATTTGGGTCCTCATCTAGCTGATTTTGTTCTAGCCACCCTTGGTGATGTTCCTCTTGTTTCAGATATTGGTACTTCTACTCTCCAACCTAAATGGTGGGCTAAAACCATTGGTGTTCTTCATGATGATGAATTTATTGAGGGTAGATTTCCTTGGAAAAAGAGCAAGCAACAAAATACAGTTAATTTTGCTCTTATGGCCAACCTTCACAGCATCCCTGAGCCTCAAACATATTAAGAGGCTAAAGGCATACCTGAGTGGGAACAAGCTATGGAAGCTGAACATCATAATCTTTTGAAGAATAACACTTGGGTCCTCTTTGATCTTCCACTTGGGAAGAAGCCCATTGGCTGCAAATGGGTGTATAAAGTTAAGTACAAGGCTGATGGAACTCTTGATAAGTATAAGTCTCGGATAGTAGCCAAAGGTTTCTCATAGATATAGGGCATTGATTATGAGGAGACTTTTGCTCCCATAGCCAAAATGAGTACTTTTGGGCTTGTCCTCACTATTGCAGCCCAGTTTGGCTGGAAAGTCCATCAAATGGATGTCAAGAGTGCATTACTCAATGGTGATTTACAGGAAGAAGTCTATATGATGCAACCTCCTGGTTTCAAGGTTGCTGGTAAAGAACACCGGGTATGTAGACTAGTGAAAGCACTCTATGGCCTTAAACAAGCTCCATGGGCATGGTACATGAAAATTGATAAGTACCTTGTTGATCATGGTTTTCAAAGGAGTCCTTGTCACTTCCTTTTTAATTTCAAAATCTTTAAATTTTTTATCCTTCTATGCTTGGACTTGGATTTCGACAAAAGTATCATTGAAAGAAGCAATTATATGGACTATACCAAACAATGCAATACAACAGTTTACTAATGAGGCTGAAAATCAACTTTGGCCATAATTTTTCACCAAGAGCTCGAAACCACGCCAAAATGGATAGGGATAAGTGTCTCAGCATTCCTAAGTCCTCTGCCAAACCATTTGGCCTCAAGTGGTATAGAAATAAAAAATTTAAACCTTCGCTAATCTGCCAACACAAGTCAGAAAACCATTAAATCTCAAAAACCAGGAAACGCTTGACTTCAAAACCTTCGTCAATGATTTAGGAATGCTTCCACAAATCTGCTTGTATGAGGATTCACCATGCAACTTCACTAGTCCTCCTGAACAATTGTTTTCGTGAAGGCTGCCTGCTATGCACTGGAACCGAGCTAAACTGCATTCTAAGAGCAAACACCAAAACTGAAACTAAACTTGGAATGAAACATTTTTTTGGTTGATGAAGGATTGAGTATTCAATTGGGATGCTCTTGCATCACATACACACACACACACACACACACACACAATTAATAGATAAGCACCCAACCACAAGCATAAACAGATATATAATTCTTTTGCAATGCATAAAAGTTCTGATCAAAAGGATAGTATGATAGAAAGGTTACCTCCAAGAGCAGCATAGAAATAAAGCTTCTTGGAAATAACTTCCCACTAATTGCGGATATTACTGGGCCCTAGCTGGGTGAGGGTAACATACTAAGGATGGGAAATTAAGCATGTTATTGTCCACAATTTAAACTGCTCTATCACTCTGCCCCATTAGCCAAGAATCCATCATGTTGTAAGCTGCTTTATCATGGAGTGAGATTTGAACTTGGTTATTGGGATATATGGAGATAGTGATACTTTATTAGGTTATTAGGTTATGGAGATAGTGATACTTAATTAGGTTATTACACCATGACCATCCACCGAGGGACAACTAAATAGTTAAAGTACTTAAACTGACTGACTAATGAGATAATATTAATCGAGGATTCATTGAGCTTCCAACCATTGATTTCTATTTCAAAAGTAATCCTTATTCTTCTAATATGGTTGGAAGCTCAGTGAATTCTGACTGCCTTAAATTTGGACTCAGCCAGGAATAAGAAACAATCCTGGTTACATTTTTTTTTTGGATTTATTGATTAATTAATTTAGAATTAGGCAGAAAAAACACAATATATGATAATGATGTTTTTATTAGGATTCAACTGCATAGTTTTTGATTCAAACTCAATGACCCAAAAACTATGCAGTTGAACCCCTGATAAAAGACATCATGATTTGATATGCTGCAAAAACTACCTCCTACTTGCCAATCTGGGATAAAATTATTTGGACTAGCTGATTAATATTTCAGTTATTTAGTTATTAACTAATTATTTATAATTAAATAATTGAATTGCTTAATCATTTAATTGGTTAATGAGTTCACTAATTCTAATTAATTAATTATTTTCCTTAATAATCCTTTATCTAAGCCAACTTCCTACCTCACTCAATCCTTTTCTTTTGCTCAACTATAGCCTCATTCTTTACCTTGATGATGAGTCAGAACCCAAATGTCAAACTACTTAAATATAAAAATCATGATGAGATTTTTTTTTGGCCTAGTGGGAGGGGGTGTTGGGTTCATTTTCAGTATGTTTGTACAAAAAAAATATAAAAAATCATAAATATATACATATTTGCACCCTAAAAATAGGAATTAAGTTTAGAATACCATGTAGCATAGTTGAAAAACTCGGACTCGGCAATAACTCGACAGACCCAAATTTTTTAAAAACTCGGGACTCGGCAAAAACTCGGGGAAAAACTTGGCAATAACTCGGCAAATTTATCGAACATTTGAAAATGCACAATTTTTTAAAATATTCTTAAAAAACACACATATAAACTGAACTTTTAGAACATATTATCGATTTCATCATATAACTAACAAATATATTTCAAAACCTTAAATTGAAATATATTTATTACTTAAGCCATTAAATTTATAATATTATACTTAAGCCTTTTAAATTTGATAAATAATATTATTTATCAAATTTAAAAGGCTTAAATTTAAAAGGCTTAAGTATAATATTATAAATTTAATGGCTTAAGTAATAAATATATTTAGATTTAAGGCTTTTAAATATATTTACTACTTAATAATAAATAATAAATATTATATTTATAATTATATAAGTATTAACTATATTGAAAAATTAGATATTTTAATTTAATTTATTTAAAATTTTTTTTAATTAGAAATGCTGAAATATTATAAATAGGAGGCATTTTCCAAAAATAAAAATAAAAATATTATTATAAAAAAGTATTATTCGTAATACAATTTAGAAATATTATTATAAAAAAAAAATATTATAAAAAAGTATTATTTGTAATACAATTTATAAATATTATTATAAAAAAAAAAATTATAAAAAAGCATTATTCGTAATACAATTTAGAAATATTAAAAAACCCTAGAGAAAACTATGGAAAAAACGCAGGAAGGAAAAAAATAGAAAAAAATGCTGACAAAAAAACGCAGAAAAACCATACGAAAACAGAAAAACAATTAACTTCTCAGACGTGTGCGCCTTGATCGGATTTTCTCTTGCCCCCGTCGGATTTATCCTTGCTCAGATGTCGTCGTTTTTCTCCCTACTGCTCTCAGACATCGTCATTCTTTGTCGGGCATAAATAAATATAAAACTAAATCGGCGTCCAAGTTAATATTAAATGAAAAACTTAGGGCAAGCATTTTTCACCGATTTTTACTGCTATTACACTTCACGATTTTTACCTGTTGAATCGCTGCGATTTTTCGGTTTACTCGGCCACGATTTTTCTGGCAATTAACTCGCCTCCATAAAAACACAGCGATTACTTGAGCGTTTGGCGAGTTTTTAGCAATTTTTTCAACTATGCCATGTAGCATGGATATAATGAACAAAACTGCTATAAAAATTAAAATACTACTTCAATGTCAATTTGTCAAGCTTGAATATTCATTATTTAATAGTAAAAGAATAAAATTAACAATGAGCATCATATGGATCTTATAGAAAGATCATCATCATCATTGGCATTAGATGATTTAGGTAGATTAGAAGAACCACATGGAATGCCACTAGCACTTGCACCAAAAGTATGTTGGCTATGTGACCCTTCAATAAATGAAGATTATTGGGTAGTGGAAGCATCTAAGTCAGTATGCTCTAGCATTACATTCCACAGATTTGTTGCCCCCATCTTGTAGTCATTTTGTTTTTTGTAAAAAGAAGCACAAGTTGGAATGTACATACACTAACTCCTTTATACTTTTTGATGCCGATTAGTTGCACTATACTAAATGGATGAATGAGTATGTGCTCCAATTCTATTTAGATGAAAAGACGAATCAACAATCTTTTGAGGTAAAGTTAGAGAATTAGAGATATACAATTCTAAATGAAACTTCAAATTGAAAAAGTTTGTTTCAAAAATAAAAATAAATTAAAATTGGGAGAGTTTTATATAAAAAATACTTTTCAATAAAACTTTGATCATAAGAAATTGTAGGTGCTGGAATATTTGACTATGGAGGTATCACCGGTTATGAACATCCTTCTTATACTTGTCATGAAGAGCGAAAATATGTTGACCATTTGAGTGTATAGGACGAACAAACTTATTCGTGACTGCACCCTCCAAATCAGGATTTGGGAAGAGTCTAGCAAATGCTAACTTGTACTCTTTGTTGACTTCCACATCTCTCTACGGTGCAATCTTTGATAGAGAAAAAATCTTAGTGCTGTAATATTTTAGAGTCAATGCAAAGGCAAGGAGATATAAAGGGGTGGTCATTTTGTTCTATTGCTAAACAAGAATTGTTTGCAATTGTTTGAAGAATTTTTTTCCTAGGATTTTGTTCTTTTTCATTTATGACGGTCTTTATTTTCTTAATCATTGAGTTGATGCTATCATAAAATTCTTCCAAACATGGCTTATCTATGTTAGTATAAAAAATTATACTAAGGATGAGCTTGGTGAAAATAAGAAGATATTCTACACACAATTCCACCAAGTGTCATATAGGATCATTTGCTTAATTTTTGTTGTCCACCCACTTTTGGATTGCTTCTGTATGGACCAAAGTTAGTTGACGACCATGCTAGAAAGTGCCACCCACACCTTCATGGGTTGGATTGGAGGTGAACTGGATCTTAGCAACCTATTTGGAAAATAAAAGATAAAAAAATAAAAACAAAGAAGAAAACATGCACAAGTTTTAAAAAATAAATTACCGAAATGGAACTTAAAATTGTATTGTTTCACTTACTTTCAACAGCTTCAGTTTTGAGAATGATTTGAATATACCCCACAAGAATGAAATGAATCTCTTCAGCCTTGACATGCGCCTGTTTGATCCAATCAATTATCAATTGTACCAAGGCCATGCCTCCATGCAGCATAAACACCCTCTTTACTTGGTTTGCCTGTGAGGATCAAAATCCTCACAAGAGTATCGGGATACGCCTAGCACAACCGAGTCCAACTCTTGCAACTTCTTCTTAATCGTGCAACAAAACTTTCACAATATACACTACTGAGATGCTCTATTGTAGACAATGACTGATGACACAGATGTAGGGTGAAATATATAGTTTGTCATGCCCCCGAAATGGCAGTGTTA
>VDFB02330244.1:0-44170 GCA_007258455.2 Sequoia sempervirens
AAACTAAGCCACCAAAATTGAACATGCATCAACATTGAAATATCAATGGGCAAAGACAACCCATGTCCAAGTCATAAATGCAACATGTAAGTATAGACTACCTACAACATTGCACAACTTGTAGATACATCAATGAAGCATATAAATCCAACCATATACTGATAACCATGTCAAAAATAGAATAATATGAGATGTACAACTGAGCATACAATGAATCCAACATCAAATCTCCAAGATCTGATCATCCATAAACTCATAGTATCACCATAGTCAAGGAAACCCATAAACAACTTAGATAAAGAAAACAACAAATAAACCATGCCAAAATATCTCCAAACCTGATCCACTATGTAGTGCTCTAAACAAGTTTTTCGTCGACTATTCAAAGTCCAAAATCTGACTCTATATGCACCCAATATGCCCTCTCGAAGCTCAAAATAAACACCTGATTTGACCAAGCAAAACACTATCAAAACTACAAAATCTAGAAAACTTTCTTACACCATAGCGTAGATCTCTGAGTCAGCTTTTTAACGAGTTTAAGAAGTTGTAAAACAGACAATTTGAGCAAACGTTATGCCCCTCCGAAGTAAAACTGTAGTTTACATTTGAGGCAAAAAAATTTAGCCACCCTTGGTGGTTGAGCGGTGGCCCCACTTGGGCGGCACCGCTCAGCTGGTGGCGGACTCGAAATTGTTATTAAATCTCATTTAATTTCCATTTAATAAAAAAAAATTTGCGGGCTTGAATTTTACATAGCGGAATTTATTTAAAAATAGCAAAATTTTTTAATAATAATATTTTTGGTTTTAACCCCACGTAGGGGATGGCTAGTGGGTTTGGGAGTCGGGTCCCACAGTACCGACAACCCCCGCCGAACCGAGGATATACCCCGTCGACGGTGGTCGCCGGCCACTATGGGCCGACAACCCTACCACAGCTATACAGCCGTTGTAGGCTTTCTGCCTGCAGTGTACAAGCCGGTACGGGTGGGGTGGGGTACAAACCCCCCCCCACAAAAATTTATATATTTTTTATTTCAAAAGTTTTTCAATATAAACTTTTCAATTTTCAAAAAGTTTTTTCATAAAAACTTTCGGCCCCCAACATGATTTTTTTTTTTTTCAAAATTGCATGAAAATTTTTAAATTGGACGGAATTATTTTTTTATTTTTTATTTTTTCAAAAAATCCGTACTGCTTGCGAAATTGGGCTTTTACAAAAAAAAAGTTGCATTTTTTTCTAGTAACCAAAATAAGGCAAATTATATATCAAAATTCGTCTCTCGGCCAACTTGGATCCAATCGTGAGGTCTATTTTAGGCCAAGAGATCATCTATAAATTTTCCCCCACAAAACCCCCACTTGAATGCAAAACCAAGAAACCCATTTCACCCAAAATTTCTCACACCCCAAATCTGTAAACAACCCATCAAATCAATAAACCCAAAACCCTCAGATCTGCAATAAACAACCTGCAAAGTCCTCATATCTTGCATGTCTTTCATTCTCACATGCAATGCATAGATTCAAACTTAAACAAGATTTTTCTCAACCAAGGGTTATTCAACCACAACCAAAGCTCTGATACCACTTGTTGGAAACTTGCAACCAATTAAAGACAATTTTCACATAACCCATAAAGAAATCTATGTATCTAAATATTCAGAATCCACATGCAAGAGAATAGACAACATACCCATGAAAATATGACACAAGACATACCCTGGGAAAACCCTCAAGAGGGAAAAAACCCAGCCTCCAAAAGCATCCATCTCTCATGTATTATTCAACAATAAGATTGCAATACATCTTCTAAGACTCCATGAACACCATTGAAGCAACAAGCTCTCTCCAAGCAATCCATACAAACAAGCATGCAACCACACATCCTATGCCATGCTTCAAACCCTCACAAATGCTAACTAGAGCTAATCATGCAAAATTGCATCTCACAATAACTACCTTTGTGGTTGCTTTTATAGAAGCAAGCTCCCACAAAACCACTAAGTGGTATTACACAAAACTATGTGACAATAACTACGAGATTACAAACTATGTCCCCTTATTTAATATTGGGCGCTTTATTTATTATTTTCCCCAATATTAAATAATTACATTTTTACAACTTAACTTATGTCCCAATGTTACATGCAACATTTAGTGGCCCCAAGAATAATTACATTAAATACATAATGCAAGGTGCACAACACACATTTTCCCAACATAATTGATGCTCTAATGATGCAATGCTCTATATGTGAAATGCTAGAATCAAATGAGATTTGACTTCTTCTATTTCTAAAAGTGAATTTGTCACATCTCAAAATTTTACTTGCATTTAATAAATGTTAAAAGTTATTTAAATGTTTATGGAAAATAAAATTTATCAGTTTGACTTGTGATAAATTTAAGAATTCAATGGAATTTGAAATATATTGATATTCATATGATTGAATATGAAAGATGAAAGTTATGATATGAAAGGAATATTTTTTGTTTTGAGCATTGGTCAATGGTTACTAATGAAACTCTACAAAGTTAAAGTGTGTGAATGCAGGAATAGGTTGAAGACCGAGAACATGGTCAAGGTGGGAGTATTTAGCTGGATGATGAATGGTAAGCATGATGGAATCTGGAACGTGCACACACCACTGAAAAACATAACATCTGCATTTAGCTTGCAATTTGGTAGATATCATTTTTTCTTGCGTAAAATGTATAAATGATTAATTAAGTAAGCTTATGGAAACAAATTTATTGGCGCATTTGCTTTACCTTGTTCATTTGATGCTAATTTCATAACAATGATGGTGTTGGAAATATAATCGATATGTGCACATTGACTGTTCTTGAGTAGAATGATTAATTTAGAATTGAAAGTAAATACCTTTGTAAGAGGTAAAAAGAAAGGAAGATATATGTGTGTATATGTATATGTATATATATGGTGTTATTATGGTTTTCCAATTTCAAGATAAGGAATATATATATATATATATATATGGAGGAGTGGGTGGCTAAACAAGACGTGGAAGAGTAAAGACCACCTCCATCTTAAGTAAAAAGAAGGAATCCTTGGTCAGAGGAGGGGTTTTTGGAAGTAAAAAGGAAAAGTTTATTTTTAGCAAAAGCATAGAGGAGAGGATTGGGAAGACCATGAAGGAAGGAACAAACGTAGGGAGAGGTGTTGTTTCCATACTTGAACAAGACATAAATCATCGTAATCTTGTTGCAAAGAGGAGGTAATTCAAACTCTATTCGATTTAAATGGTGTTCCCTTCTCAACAAAAAGGAAGGTTTTTCTAACATGTTACATTGATCCTATTTGATATAATAATGAATGTTTTGATCCTACCTTCTCTTACATCTAAGTATTTGGTTTCCTTAAATCATTGGCAACCTCGGGTGTATGATCCTATTTTTTGTGTAAGTCAAACTAAATGCTCCCTTTATCCATTGTATGAGATGGGAAAGACTATTGTTTATCTGCTATGATCATTGTTTCCATGCATGTGTTTGGTCTAGTTGAACTGATCCGTGCTGGCAGAAGATGGGTCTTAGTCTGTATGTCACCACTCGATGGGCGGTCTCACTGTAACTTATTCTTTTCTTTGTAAATGATTCTTATCATTGAAAGAATTATTTTGTGTTTAGGTGACGACTCATAATTAGGCATCGACAATGATTGCATGTCGGGTCCATGAACCATAAGAGTCAATACTCTATTCCCTTATAAGATAAAGTATCAAAATCTTATGAGATCACAGTGTTTTGTGGTCATTCTTCCTTGAGATAATATCCAAATTAACAAATCTCTTTCGTTCTGCCTAACGTATGATTGTGAATGATTTATTTAATTATCCCATTTAAACGAATGTTGGAGAATGATCTCCTTGATTCTAAGGAAATGCATGTTTGAATGACTATTGTCATTCTGGTTTGTTTGAATGATTCTCTAATCATTTTTCTTTATTCATTAAAGAATGATTTCATCGTTTTGACATACCCAATCGTAGTATAATACCATTGCTATAATGTTACCCTTGATGTTGGAATGATTTTGTCATCTATTTGAACAACTGTCATTGTTCTGAAATTAGCCAACTATTGAAAGATTATAAAAATATTATAGAACTTCCAATTGGGAGGTTTTGTAGAATGGTTGATAATGTTCAGAATAAAAGGGTATTAAGATGAATGTTGCATATGTTATGTTTATCAATGTTTCTTCCTAAGCTTGAGGCTTTAGTAGGTCGAGGAATGTTTATGATATTTTCAAGTTTCTCAAGTCACAAATGATGTGTATACATGTATGCATACACAATCAATCCGTCGAGTTGCAAACCAATGGTGTCAAATGATAAAATTTCATTGTTTCTTTCTCTAGAATAAATGGTGCCTCTGTGATACGAATAACAATATCACTAATCATAAGATAATGAATATATACTAAGGCAATTAAAGTTGATCAGTAACATGCTTGTCATACCAATGGTAGTGTGCATATTGACCCAAATCGAGATAAATGTATAAAGGGATAATAAAAATAATGTTTTTGATTAGGGGTTAAACATGTTTTGATGGGACACGAAACCTAGTACATAATGATTTTGAAGGGAATCGTCAACCTAACAAAGAAGAGCAAGCTGTAAAATGGATAAAAAAAAAATCATCAGCAGCCAAATAGCAGCCTAAAAAAGAAAAACATGACTACACATGCTACATCAAATAAACAAGCAAGGGCCTGAAACCGTTTTAACAACCTAGTTTTAATCGAGACTAGAAACCCTTAGATACATAAAGAACCCGCTTGCATTTGTCAGGCATTATGAAACCCGCCGCTCATGGATGACACCACTAAGCCAAGAAAGATAACCTTCTTAATGGTGTGAGATACCATGAAACCCTTAAGCAAAAACACCAGCAACTCTGAAAACCTCACCTCAATAGGGGAATTGGAGAGCACAACAAACCACTGGACACAAAGCCATTGTTCAAGCCAGGAAGCCAACTCCAAAACCACCTCAACAAGAAGGAGCTCCCCTTGATTAGAGAGAATTTCACGACCACCAAAACCACTACTGCCTGAAGACTCCAACACCCGCAACCTCCACCTCCATAGGAGTAGCGTCCACCTCAACAGGATCAACAACTAAAGAAGCCAGAGACAATCACCTCCCAACTCCACCTCCATAAGATTCAAGAAGAAGACCAACGTAGTAGTGGAATAAGCAACCATACCACCCATCGACAAACCCTAGTAAGAGGTCAACACCCATAAACAACAAGCCACAAAAGGTAAACCATTGAGCCTAAGGGGGTTCAACCGCCTAGGACAAAGCGAAAAACTTAGAATACTACCCAGCCTATAGCAAAAAAGGAGAATCTAGAGAGCCCAAATCCTCCATGGAAAACTCCATTAGCAAAAACTCTTTCGAATCACTCTGCTTCAACACAAAGGCATCAAAAACCGCCTCCATCTCAATTAATAATTGGGCCTTAAAAATGGTCTTCAAAAATAGTCTAGCTGAGAAATCATCAACAAAAGATAAAAGATAAGTGACCTCCAGAAAAACCACACGGAGGGTCAGCACAAGCCCAAAAGGAAAAGCCCCAAAAATGAGCTAGGAAGGTATCATTCCACTCCAGAAGAACAAAGGACACAACTAGGAAATCATAAAAAACATTAGAAACATCCCAACCCACCAAAAGTGCTCAAGCCTAGCACCAACAAAGGACCTAGAGTCCAACCAGAAAATAGAAGCCTCCACAAAAGCCCCAATAACACCAACCCAACAAGAGGAAGGAAGCCCCCAAGCAAGAAAGCACACGCAAGCAAGCAAAGGCTACAAGCCATGAAGGTAACCAAAGAGTAGGTCCAGGAAAGGGAGACCATAAGACAGAGAGAAGGGTAAGAGTGCAAAACCATGAAGCACACCATCTGACCCAACAAGGTCTAAAAGAATGCAACCTCCAACCGCATACAACCCCATCACAAACCACCCACATACCACACCCAACACCAAGAAAACCACTGAAAACCCCAAATCCAAAGCAAACAAAGGCTGCAAGCCACAGGGGCATCAAAAGAATAGAGCTAGCTGAGGGAAACCAGAAAACAAAGAGAGGGGCAGGAGTGCAAAACAATGAAGAAAAACATCAAACCTTGCAAGGTTTGAGAGAATGCAAACTCCATCCACAAACAACCCCATCACATTGCACCCACAAGCCACACCTAGCACCAAGAAAACCACCTAGAAACCCAACAAAATCAGATTCATGACATAAGAAAGCCCCATAGAAGGAGACCCAACAGAGCAAGGCCCAAAAAGAAGAAGGCTCTGCATGAGAAGGTGCTCGCAGTAGCCACAACCCACATCCACGACTGCATCAATAGGAAGAGAGGGATCCACACCTCCAACTACCTCAAAGTCACCAAAGGTCAACAAAGAAAAAGATCCAACGCTGCCTCCTAACATGACAACCACGCCCTAGGCACAGAGAAAAAACAACATACCAGAAGAGCCAGGCACCGGATGCAACCACCACATGTCAATTGGCCTCCAGAGAACATCCATCAGGGTCGCCATCATTTACTTCCTCTTTGTCTACAAAATCAAAACTCCTGCCATTGTCGACGCTGTCCTTCACTCTCGCCATAATAAAAAGAGAGTGTTACTCATGTTGTATTGATTTTGAATATAATTGAGAAATGACTAAATCTAAACAATTATATTTTCCTTGTTCTAAATTGATAATGTCGGTTTAAAAGAATGAATTGAAAACTGAATGATGTGAGACTACCTATAACAACCTCTAATCAAGGACAAAATGATGCTCTTATCAGTAAGCCAAGAGGGTTGAAACCAGTTTTAAACCGAACTTAATAATCCTTTGACTGATTGTTCAATGACTTGTTTATTCAACATAACAAAACATTTGTAAAGAATCTAAGCGAACAAAGATTAACTTTGTGTTCCACTAGAGAAGTAAGTCAAAAATGAAAGGAATCTAGATCCTAATCACACTCGGTTAACTATGTAGTTGAATTACAATTTGTTCTATGCTAATTGACCTTGTGACATTCTGGTTGAAATTCAAATCCATATAATAGTCTAGTAATTGTTTGACCTTTAAAATTTCTTGGAATCTAATTGTGCATCTGATGAAATTTGAAATCTTTTTTATTATGGAAATTTGTATGTGAAATAGATCCTTTTCAAAAGAATGTATACACATACAATTTTTTTTAGAAACAAAAGGCCATATATGTGTACATGCATAAATCTTCTATTTATGCACATTACACACACATGCGATATACCTTCTTTAAAAATTATTCTATTTTCATTATCTGAAATGTAGATTTCATTCCAAGTAAGAGGAATAAAGGAAATAATGGAAATGAGTAGAAAACTAGAGCATATAGTGTGATAATCTCATCATATTGTTGAAATAAACATGCATTACGTTACAATTTTGATTGCTTAAATGTCAAATCTGGTTATGATCTTACATATGCATGCTGGATAAGGGATATCCAAATGAGTCATACATAGACTATGTTGTAGATAGTTGACTCTTAAACATGTAACAAATGACTTGTTAAAGATTACTAGAAACTAGACTGATTGATTGTGAATTGTGAAACTTGGATAAGATGTATGATATCTTATGTATGTGGGAGGTTATCTTCGGGGACGAGTGCCAAAAATGGGTTAACAAAGAGTATAGGTTTTTTTTTCTTCTAAAATCTATCTTTTGTAGTTGTAAACAACTTATGTTTAACCAATCATTTGTATTCCATTATGTTGAATGGTCTAACTTTTATTTATGAAATCTCTCTGCCACCCCCTTGCATAGATCTTTCATGTTCTAAATGTAGATAGAAATGCATGTAGATGTTTGGCACACACCATATTCCACCTTGCATATTATATCTCTTGCTAAGTATTTTGTGCAGGGTCGAGTATTCTTCAAGTTAGGAAGAATTTCGGGGAAGCATAGCTTCGTGGTTGGGTGGAAAAGTGCTTGAACCATGTTCTCATCCACTGAATGTGGTAAGAGTTGAAGAAGAATCACATGGATTCCCATATTCTTGATTATTGTACTATGATGTAACTGAGTTGACTAAGTGGCAAGATGATGAAATATGCCAACCAATTTTTTTTTTGAATTATCATAACACAAGCCAACACTACGCCAATGGATTAGCGTTAGCATCAAAACTGAAATCCAAGCTTGAAAGAACTCAACGCCAAGAATGCACACTCAATCCCAAGGAAGGATAGGTGTTGTCATATGGCAGAGAAGTTAAAGAACAGTACTTGAAATGAAACAAACTCAA
The DNA here is from genome assembly GCA_007258455.2 of Sequoia sempervirens. Classification (NCBI taxonomy): domain Eukaryota; kingdom Viridiplantae; phylum Streptophyta; class Pinopsida; order Cupressales; family Cupressaceae; genus Sequoia; species Sequoia sempervirens. The sequence goes on from VDFB02330244.1 coordinate 8,350, forward strand.
TGTCAAGAATGTGCACGCAAGATCCCACTGAGGGCGAGGTGCTAACATATGACGAAGTTATTAAATGAAAACTAAAAAAAATAGGTGGATAACCAGCCATGAAGAAATCCGCTCAACCACTTAAATAGTGGGGGGGAAGAAAACAACATAATCCAAACTAATTCCTCCATTGCAGCGTGCATCCACTAAACAATGGGAATTCTCCACTTAACAGTGGGTGATAGAAAATAAATACAAATCAGATTCCTCCACACTAGCGGTAAACCATCTAGGGGTTATGATATTTGCATTAAAGATCACAAGTAAATGCAGTAAATAAATGGTTGGATTAGTACTACTAATTCTCAACCTTATAATTAAGAAAAATTGCAAATTACAAGTGTTACAATAGAAGAATGAATGCAAATATGTGAAGGATGAATTTAGCTAGTTTATATAACTCTCAAAGACTGAAATTGAAGCCAAATTTTGAACTTATTGAAGTCTGATAATAAAAACCAGCAAACTGAAACTGTAAACCAGCCACCTGTAAAACAATGAAATGCTCATAACTCTTTCAATATACCTTTGAATTGAATGAAATGAAATGCAAAGTCTCTTTGGAGGATAGGCGCCCAAACTCAAACCACAAAACTGCATCAAAACTCAAGATATTATTTTGCATAGATCCCAATGCACTCTCAAGATGGTACGACCCTCAAGAGGGGTGATTTCCCTTGCTAAAAATCAAATACTTGGAATTAAATTATGAAATCCTCCAAATATGGTCGCCACTAGCATATAATTGCAAGGATCAAATACCCATAACCAAAATAAATTCACATCAAAAGTTGTAAATGAAAAACATCTTCAGCTGTGTATGCACCAGCAACATTAAAACTGAAATTCTCACCAAAATTCACCAACTTTGAAGCACAATCTGCTAGTTTGATTGAGAAGCAGCAATAAGACCAACTAGGTGTTGTCTTTCAAACACGAAATTGGATTGGAACTAGGAGGTAAGCATCCCTCGAAGTATTAAACAAGTTGTCATTTTGACAACATAACATTAGCATAAACATTCGATAATCAGCTCTTCAAACAATAGCAATATATAACCTTTAGTTGGCAAATGAAGCAACAAGAACTCTTCAAATTCCAAGAAGTTGAATCACTTCAACTTCCAAAAGGGACGCCACCTTTTTGCCTTTTACTTTTTGAAATAATAAAATATTACTCAACCTCCTTTAGGCGTCCAACTTCACTTTGCAACAATAAAGCATTTAATAAATCATTAAATGCACAATTGACCCCCTTAATGGCCCCTCTTTTAAAACAACATGGAGTTATTACTCCTAGGCGTGGGGTACAACTGAGAAACATGAAATTTGACTAAGTATAAACTCAACTCATGAAGAAAACCAAACCCAAAGCCAAACTGAGACTGATGGATAACAAGATGACTTGAGTTGAACTACTGATGATGCCACTGCCAAAATTAGACTTACTAAAAATAGCCATTGCCAAAAATAGTAAGTTTACCTCAAAACCAACTGAAAGCAGAACTGAGCTGGAAGCAAGACTTAATGAAAGTGGAAACCCAAGCAATTGCTCCAACTGAAAATGACTTAATGAAGGCTGACAACTGAACCACTGCCAAAATTAGTATTTACTAAAAATAGTAAATACCTAGAAATGCCACAAACCTCCAAGCAAGGAAACCCTAATTTCACTTCTGATCAACCTACGGATTTCCAGAAATAGGCTATCAGTCAAAGAAGAGCGTATGGCCAAAATGGGGACATTACAGATGACCTAAGTCAAACTTTGTAACTTGTAAAATTGACATTTGAAAATGAATATAAATTATTATCTTGACATGATATGTTATGATGGAAAATAGCTAATTGACTGTCTTCAATTTTATTTATTTATTTGTTTTTTTGATAACCCAGGGTGTCCCCGCGATCTAGCCCCACAACCCCCTCGATGGAGTAGTGGGCGAGCTGGGGCGAGACTAGTCCCTGGGGATGCGTACAGCTGCCCGCAAGCCACATGCATCAGGTGAGTCCGGGCCTCTGAATTGAACCTGAGACCTTGGGGAGCAAACCCAAGACTCAAGCCAACTCGGCTACCCGTGCGGGCACCGACTGTCTTCAATTTTATTATTCATTATGTCATATTTTATTTTTGTGTGTGTTAATGATGTGTGTCACATTACAAAATTAGGGTTTTTTCTTTTATACAAAATCCTAGCATGCAAGTTTAAACACTTCATGGCACAATTGACAAATAATGACTAGTTGGTAAAGGGTTGGCTTGAGCGTGAGATTAAATTTAAATTCAAAAGTTTGGAGGTTAAATTTGCATTATGAATCTAAACCAAGTTAAAATCTATGATTATAGATTTGACCTAGGTTAGGAAATGAGAAGATTACAAATTGGATTTGGATCCTTGTGATGCATGGAGTTAGATACAATTTGGGATCATTTCATTTGCCAACTTTTATGCAAAAAAATCACTTGTACATGAGACACTACATATTGGACAAATTAGTCAAAAGTAAGTTAGATCAAAAAGGAAAAAACTTCACCCTTAACAAATAAAATATCTTAAGGGGCAACCCTTTGGTGAAGTGGCCGGGCTTCTTCCTTGTAGGGCCAACAACCAAGGTTCAAACCTCGTGGGGTCTTTCCCTACCGTGTCAACAATTAAGATTATTTGACCTTGGTGTTAAGGGGAGACCCTTTGGTGAAATGGTGGGGCTTCTTGCTTGTAGAGCCAACAACCAAAGGCTCATACCCTTAATACCAGATAGTTTTATAAAATGTTTTCCTAATGGGAAATGGAGCAAGCGACTGCTTTAAGTAGGAGAAGGAGCTGTGATGTAGTTTTGAAATCGATAGGGGATGAGAGTGATGATTCAGATGATGATGCAAATGGGTTTTGGTACCTGGCTACTGCGTTTGGTGCTGGTGATCGGGCCTTCTTCTTGGATGCGTGGGGGGGCCCTTAATGATATGGCATGGCTCTATTTGGAATAGAGTGTGAGGTTTGGCGTGGGCTCAGAGACCTTTATTACTTGGTTGCCTCAGCTTCTCCGATGGGCTATACTATTTTGGCAGCCTATGCTTCTTGGTGTAAGGCGTCTCTGACCTCTTTCCTGCTACAGAGGCTCTGGTCTTGGTTGTGGTATTGTCTGTGGGCCGTGGTCTTCACTGAAGCCTCTTTTTTGCTCCTTAGGCTGTGGTGTTGGGTGTCTTTGGATTTGGGGGCCTCTGATCCTTGTGAGGCTACGTTTTGCTTTGTCTTATGCTCTATGGTGTTGAAGCTTATGGAGGAGATTGTGGACTTTATGCTTGAGGGGATTGTGGTTCCTGTGAGGCTGATTTTTGGTTTGTTTTCTACTCTTTGGTGCTGCTGCTCATGGAGATGGCATTGGCCTTGGTGCTTGAGGGGTTTGTGGTGCTTGTGCAGTTTGAAGATTGCTCTCTTGTGAACTCCTCTTTTGTGTATGGGTTTGTGAACGTGTCTGCCTTCGTGGAGGCTTCATCGGCTTGCCGTGTGTTCTGCGACCCTTCTATTTGGGTCTCCATTTCTGAGGCTACCTGAGAGGGTGAGGTTTGGTTCTCTAGATTTATGTAGATCCTTTTCTCTCTACTCTAGCTCTATTTTAGGGTCTTGGATGTTGTTTTTGATTAAAGGGTTTGTTCTTTTTTTGGTGGCTGCCAATATTTTGTTGAAGACCTTGGGTCTTGGTTGGTGGATGGTGGACTCTATCCATGCTAGAGGTTGTTGGCTTTTGGCTGGGATGATTTTTTTGTTTTATCTTCTGACCCAATTGTTCGTTCTTTGCAAAGGGGTGAGGGTGATCTCCTCATGCTCTATGGGGGTGTCCTCTGGCCTTTTTTCTGTTAGTATATTGTTGGTTGGGAAAAGTTCAAGGTTGTTTTGGAATACCTAGTTGTTTTTGTTTTGTAAGAAGCTTAATGTTGTTGTTGTTGAGCTGTTACAAAGGTTTATTATGAAGGCTCAAACTTGGTTATGGTCTATGTCGATGATTGTCCCTTCTTTCATGTGCCGGTTTCTCTCTTTGCCTAAGGAGGATGTAACTATCCTTTCTATCAGAGTTCTTCCTTTCTTCCAGGTTCAATAGGTGGTGTCTTTTATGGAGGTGAAGATTGTTCCTTCTGAGGTGGAACCCTCTTCTTTTGAGGTGGAGTTGGTCGTTGTTGACTTGGTGGGAAGCTCTCTTCTTTATCGCTTGTTTCTATTGAGGTGGAACTTGTGTGTTGGATTTGGTGGCAAGGCTTTCTATTTCTTCCTCTCCATTAGAGGGGAGCCCTCTCCTAGTGAGGAGGAGATCGGGTTGGCTTTTCAAGGGGGATGGAGCTGCAAGTATTGGGATGATTGTCAGTGTTTTGTTGTACTCTCTAGCTTCCATATTGAGGTGGGGAGCCTAGATTTGATGGGCTTAGTATTGTTGTTATTGAGTAGATGGATTGTTGCAGCTTGGCTGCAGTGTTACTTGACTGTTTCAGGAGGTTATTGCTATTATAACCTGATTTGTGGGGTTTAAGGTCCCTTTGGTTCTTGATGTTTGCAGCTTGAGTTGTCTTGTTGATTCTTGATGGCTACTACTGTTTTGTTGATTATCTTCTGTTAGCAACTTTCTTGCTTTAGATTAGGTTGTGATCCCATCAAAATTGTTTGTACTGGGTTTCAGGGCCCCATCAAAACCTGTTTTACCCTTAATAAAAAACAAATAAAAAATCTTATCAATATAATGATTACCTACAAAATATTAGATTAAGCAAGAAAATATATGTAAATACAATTAAAAATTTTAATATAAAAATAAAATAAAATAAATTATTAACCATCATAAAAATAGATTTTTTTTTTTACTTAAAAACAACCACTATTAAACATTGCTAACTATAATCTAAAATAATATTAAATACATTTTTCTTTATTGGTGAATCTAATGTTCACAAAATTTTATACACAATTATTGAAAAAATAATTGCTCACAAAAAGTTTACCCCCATTTGATTCCAATTGATCTCCAAGTAAATTTGATAAAATAAATTCCTTTTAGAAACTTTGAATAAATTCTAGTCCACACAGGTGGGCAGTGGGTTGCTCCCCATTGGTCTCAAGTTCGACTCCACTCCCGGATTTAAGAGGTGGGACTTCTTATAGGTAGAACGCAGGGGACTAGTCTCGCACTCGTGGGGACACCCCTAATGAATTAAAAAAAAAAAAAAAAAACTTTGAATAAATTCTAATGTGAAATCTTCACATTTAGTCTAAAGGAACAACCACCATGCATGCGTGGCTACCTACTATAGCTAAAATCCACATAAAAAAATACCCACAAAAGAATTCCTCATAAAGTGTTAATCCACCCAAAACAATTCCCACCAATCAGACAACTACAAAACAAATTCAAACTAAACCCCACGAACGCCAAGTCATCGATCCGTGGCTTATACTCTCCACCATTCAGATTGCACAGCCTTGCGAAACACGTTTATATACACGGTATCGGCCATTTTTCAACCCATAGCAACCAGAGATTTACATACATCCGTCAAAACTCTTAGTTTTTCTCTTTCACTGTTGTATTGATCTCTGTTGCAGGATAAAAAGGAAAGAACAGCAATAGTCCTTAGCTGTTCGGGCTTGATAACCGTCGGCGCCATTTCTAAGCTATTTGAAAATCTAGGGCTGCAAGAATGAGTTCTTCAGGTGCAAAGGGCGGCCGTGGAAAAGCCAAGTCGACAAAATCTGTGTCGAGGTCTCAGAAGGCTGGGCTTCAGTTTCCCGTTGGGAGAATCGCAAGGTTTCTCAAGGCAGGGAAATACGCACAACGTGTGGGGGCGGGCGCACCTGTCTATCTTGCTGCTGTTCTTGAGTATCTTGCAGCCGAGGTGTGTTTGAGTTTACTTTGTTCCTTTCTGAAATTTGATCTGCGCTCCACATGACATTGTAGGGTTTTATGGACTTAATATCATGAAAACTACTTAGTAGACGTTTCGAATGGTTCATTGGGCTGATTGTATTTTGGGTTTTCGTTTGAGTTGCTATGTTTAAAGTTGGGATTCCGATGGGTTGTTTGAAATGCTGCACTTTTAGGGTTTGCATTTGTGTTTTTGGTTTTGAAGATAATTTAGATTCTGGGTGTAATGGTGATGTTTCTGGACGTTAGGTATGTGGTATTTATTCAGCGTGCGGGTTTTTTTTGGGTATATACGAAATGCTTTTCTTCTAGGGTTTGTTTTGTTTTTGGGGTTTGAAGTTAAACTTGGTTCTGACTGTGCTTGTTTGTCTTTCTGGATGTTTCGTGTGTGGTTTCAGTTTATTACGCATGTTTGTTTGGAACGTATCTTAGTGTTTTCTAGATGCCACCCGTCTGGACATCATGACAGTCTGGACATCAAGTGGATGTTCTCAATTTCTCTTTCCGAGGATTTCATTTGTTTTGTTTTGGATTGTTTTTGGTTATCTTTGAAATGTTTGTGTTGTTGGTTTTTGTCTGGATGCTGTGTGTTGGTATGGAATCTAGATGCGGTGATTTCAAAACGTTTTTTTAGGGTTCCAATTTGGGCGTTCTGGACGATGTTCGTGGACGATTATTGTGTTTAAATATGTATGTCCTAATGGTCTAGGAGCTGTTTGATCTGAGCGTGAAGCACAATTTGCCTCTGGCGGTCTGTAATGGTTTTTTTGGATACGTTGCTGAACTTATGCTTTGTTTGCTGTTTATTGTTCAGTAATGTATCTGAGTGATTTCAAGATGCCACCTTCTAGAAGTTGCTTTCATGAACATCTTTCTGAAATAACATGTGTATGTATTCGCATTGTGGGCTCTAGTTTACATGCTTGTGTTCTAGGATCGAAAGTTAAAAGTCATTCCTTGTTGCAGGGAATGATGTTTGTGAGTATTTAGTGTAATATTTGAGTGGGTTGACTTTCAGTGCCAGGTTTGGAAGTTCAGTATGTTTCACGGTGCATGAGTTGATGTTTTTTTGTTAGAGTGATATCCCTCTTATTTGGGCACCTTTAACATGCTTAAAATAAAATCCCCTTGGTTTATTGATGCTCATCTGACTTGAGAGTGTCTTGTACTCACTATATTTCCTATTAACAAATCTCACCTGGCTATTTTCTATATCTGATTCGACAAAGCCATTTCCTATTTTGTCCCATGGCATTGCTGGAGGACCTTATTTGTACATTCAAACTTGGAACTCCCAGTGTCGAAGGTAATGGGATTTCCAACTAATGGATTGAAATGAAGGTTGACTGCATGTGCCTGCTGCATTTTCTCTTTTACTACTGAAATATCTGACTGTTTGCGTTTATGTCTATTCATGTAATGCTAGTGTGTCTCGGTTGAAGGAATTTATTTAGGATGTTTCTTTCCTATACTTGAACGCACAGTTTTATAATTTTCTTGTTGGTTCCAAGTATGCTAGACTTTTCACTTGCCTTACTTCATGTCTTCTTTTTAAAGATAATGCTTTTAGTTGTTTATCAGCTCCAATTATTTTATGGTTCAAGCAGCTGGATTTATTGTGCTGAGGGTATGATAAATTTATTTACTGTCTGCGTTCAGGTCCTGGAGCTCGCTGGAAATGCTGCCCGAGACAACAAAAAGAATCGTATAGTACCCAGGCATATTCAGTTAGCAGTTAGGAACGATGAGGAGTTAAGCAAGCTGCTTGGTACTGTAACAATTGCTAACGGAGGAGTTTTGCCGAACATCCACCAAGTTCTCTTGCCTAAGAAGGCTGGAAAGGATAAGGGAGATGTTGGATCTGCTTCCCAAGAGTTTTGATCTTGTGACTTGCATCATGTTGAAACAAATTATAGGAATCTCTTAGTTTGATCATGCCAAACTATGCATATTCATATATGGTTCTGTTTTTGGGATGTTGTGGCCATATTTTGTCAATTTTAACTTGTTGACTACTTGATGGTCATAGAGACTATTGTCTTGAAATGTATTTAGTATAAAGAGCTTGTTCCATCTTGAACTTTATCAATAGAATTTATTTCACACCTCGCATGTTGTTTGTCAGACAATGTCCGTTTTGTGGATTCTTGAGTTTGTTCGATAACACTACGATCTTGCTTTGTCTTATTCTGCTAAGATAGGTAAGCAGGGTAAATTTGATTAGAATCTGTACATGTGTTTTGTGAGTGGCTTTTTCATAGCTTTGAAGCATCACTTGACAAGTATTTATGCCATTTTACTCGTCTGATTGACACTTTGTCATGGTTTGAGGGTAGCTTAACATTTCTGAGGTAGAACTTGGTGTTACGCTTTGTGCTCATGCCTTGCGTTGTAAGTTGAAATGTGACTGCTCCTATCTTACACTGCAGTTTTTGCCCATATCTGGAATTTGTGTATAAGGCTGGGGTCCCATGGATAGGGGGCTTCCTAAAAAATTTCATTGGGTATGGCTGAGATTTTTTAGAAATAGTTTAAAATTGGTGATCTAATGTATTTATTAGTAGTACAACTCAGCTTGAACTTGAAATTTAGGGAAGCTGGTGGTCTCATGAAATACATAGATAAGAATAAATGAATATAAATCATTTTCCTTCCAATTTTTCTTCTGGTGGGAATGTAAAATTCAGTTTAAACTTGAAATTTAGGAAAGTTGGTGGTTTCATGAAATACAATAAGAATAAATAAATACAAATCATTTTCCCTCCAATTTTTCTTCTGGTGGGAATGTAAAACTCAGCCTACACTTGAAATTTAGGGAAGCTGGTGGTCTCATGAAATATGGAGATGAGAATAAATAAATACAAATCATTTTCCCTCCAATTTTTCTTTTGGTGGGAATGTAAAACTTCAATCTCAGATTGATAGGTGTTGGGCAAAATTCCTAAGCTGGTGGGACAATTGTTTACCCACTATTTTTACCTGCTTAAACTTGTAGCCCTAAAAATTTGAAAATGCAGGTAAGATTCCAATCTTGGCTTCTCCTTGAGAATGAATTCTGAAGCCCCCATGGGATACCAGTGTAGTAGATCTCTTTAAAGTGAAATGTCTTTAACTATATTAAATTTGGGAGGCATTTGAAACAGGCAAGGAAAGAGATTTGAATTTTACGACCTAGTTTGAAGATATTTGATCTTACGCTGTTAGTCGATTTAATATGCCTTGGTCAATGCATCCATGAATTAGGACAAGCAATTTTTAGGTCTGTCGGAAGCACTTCCGACGCGAGTGATTAAAAACCGTTGGCCATTGTTTCATTCTACCTAATGCTCGTCTCTGGCTCCTTCACTTTCGTGTTTACTCTTACCGACTCTGCATATCTTCTCACCTGGGGCCTGGGAATGGGATGATGCATTCCTCGGGAGTATCTCGCGTGAGAAATGGGTGAAGAAACCCATTTTATTGAGAAATGGGTGAAGGCGGCATTTTATTTCTATACAAATTCTATACGGGTGATCACATTAATTATATCTGTTTATTTAACGAAGAAAGAGCACAGCATGGACAATCCGTACAAAAAATGGTCATGTTTACAATGGGTTAAAATGTATGCTTTGGTCTTTTGCCATAACATGACTTGTAATCTCTGAGCGTTTAGGAGCATTAATTTTAGCTCACTCTTATCTCTTCAACAAATCTTGATTGTTTGTCTATCCTTAAAACTAGCACGTTGTACGTTGGATGGAATCCTGCGTGGCAAGTTACCATAGCATTGAAATGTTGTTTTTGTGTAAACGCTTCTGCTTTCAGGTATTCTTTGTCGTCTGTATAGGATTTTGGGCGATGCATTCAAAAGTTGTTTCTTGCCAAATGCTGCATCTTCCAAATGACCTCAAATTGAATCAGAAGCAGTGTTCCATGGGGTTTTGGGAATGGGGACGAGGGGTTTTGGGAATGGGGATGCAGGGATGGAGGGTCTAAGTTTGGGGGTGGCAAAAGGATGGCGGTGGGGGGTGGCAAGGTGCTGAAATACATATAGTACTTGAAAAAATAGTCATAAAAAGATGTATAAGATTTATACATCTTGGAGACAACTAGGAGTCTCCTAGACGTTTTGAGGACACCCCAGCATCTTCGAAGTCCTAGTGGCATCTTGGAGACAGCGACATTGGTGGTGGGTTGGTGGGGGGATATCTCCCCAAGTCTTCGAGATGTCCTTGTCTAGAAAATGAGGGTTTTTTTGGAGGGAGGAAGGCAAAGGGGGGAGGGGGGAAGTGTCTCCATGGAACGCTGAGATTTAGAAATTTAGCAAAAATGTCGTCCATCTCAATAAAGGAGAATTTTTGAAGACCCACTAGCCATTAGGAAGAAGCACGAGTCCATTTGACCACTTTTTGGCGGGTTGATATATAGATGCTAAAGCATTTGTACAATTTTCATTACAGGTCCATTGTTGCATTATTTAACACTAATTACTTGTGCTTGAACTCCAATGTTCATAAAATAATTTAGTAACGATCCATTGCCTATTAAGGAGCACCAATACACTCAACTCCACACTCAACTCCACAGAACCTCTCGTTAGTGGTGGGAGGAGGTGCTGTGATGTTAGGTGAAGGTTTTTCACAAAAAGAAGAGGGATTGGAGACTTGGATGCTTATTGACAATTGAGGGTTTGTAATTCTTTTGAGTATGTGAATCCAAGGTTGGATTTGTTGGCTTTAAGAAGTTCCAATAGCGTGGAAACTTGTGCATTTTCATTTTCTACAAATTTAGGGATTGTTTTCAATTTTTTGTTTTATTTTATTATTAATTTAATATTTTACTAAAATTGCAAAATAGAAGTAAAACTAATAGTTAATCTACGCTTGGTCAACTTTACAAGAAGGAAAGGGTTTTAAAATGAGTAGCAGTTAGGAGTGAAGCAAGGATAGTGAAATGAAATACAAAGTGGGCAATGTGCTAAAGATTAGTGATTAGTTAGCTAGTTCTCAATCAATTTTTGTTCGTATATGTTAGTGGTTAGGATTGATGTAATATATTTTGACAAAGTTATCTATGTATGAAACTCCCTCAATTGGAATTGTAATGGTTGATGATTTAACTTATTTTGATAAAGTTATTTAAGACCACAAAAGAGAATGGGACATATTCATACAACCACGAGGTCAATTCTTGTACAATGGAAAGTAAAGGGAATTTGAGAGGATTAAAAAAATAAAATGAGAAGGGATAACTATTAAAAGGAGTGTGCCATCCATTTGATGGTTTGCATGTGAGATACCAAATTGATGGCCAAGAAGATGCATGAGTAGGTGGTTAGGAACTTGACCATTATATTTTGAAGCCTCTTTTAATTGCGTGTGCCATTATAACATTTTAGTGACAAGAACCTATAGAATTTGGTAGGAGAAGAAATCTTGATTGCCCATGAAGGAGTGGTTGATGGTCGCTACAATAATGGGTGGTTGGAGTGGTGGAGGAATGTGTTGGATGTGGGTTGAAAGCAACTATCTTAATTTGATACAATCTAACTCGGAGGGTCAAATAAATGTGGTGAGAATCAAGGTTTGCTTAAGATTTATATGGGAGATGTTGAGAAGAATTAGATTGTTGGGTTGTTCTACATCAATGGTGGTTGCAATCAAAAGGGTGCTAGTGTGGTAGGAACAACAAAAAGTCATGAGATAAAAATGACAAAAGAGATTGGGGTCCTTAATTGTGTTAGGATGGGTAAATGTATAAGAGGGCAATGTATTGTGAATAGCATTATTGGATGTTAACCTTAAATCCACAATTGATGCAATATGAATGGTGCCAATGTGGCGAAGGAGAGACCCTTTAGAATAGGAGAAGGAACCAATGGAGTGGGAACTTGTAGTGACCACAATATTATGAAAGAAATTGTTTGTTGTTGGATTTGAAGATGAATAACTTGTGAGGAATCTTTTTTATTTTTTTATTTATATATTGAACAAAGCTAGAGTACAAAGAATGACAGCTACCAACAAAGATTGTTCTAGCCAATTAGAGAAAAGCTACAAGACCCATATAAAAAGGTTCAAAACATGAAATCTTTTAGATTGTTGGATTTGATGATGAATGCTTTTCATAAGAACTTGCTAATAACTTAGTTGAAGCAATTAAAAGGGGTTAGTGAGAAAAACTTAGGAATTGGAAATTAAAGAAAGTGTCATTGATACCATGTTACTTGCAACTTGACCACAAAGTTGAGCAAATTGTTGGTACAATTTTAAACTTGAAGAAAAGGACCCCACAAATTATTGAGGACACCCTAAGGCTCAAAGAATTATTAATTGAAGGTAATCAAAGGAATCTATTTGTAGAAGCATGGATTCCTCAAACAAAAGAATTGGTAGGTGTCATTCAAAGAAAAAGGGAGTGTGCAAAACACTATATATCTCTAGTGGCTCACAAAGACATCTCGCTTGAAAGATAGAGATCCCAAAATCATTATCCATTAAGGTAGGAGACACACCCTTTAAAAACACTATAACACAATTTTATTTTTTCTTCCTAAATGGATAGTTAAAAAAATAAGTAAAAAGTGTAGACCTTGTCTATGAATTTATTTGTAGTACCTTTGACATTGAATTATCTTTTCAAGTAAAATAAAGCTTTGGTTGATTTGGAACTATGTTGAGGGAAGAGCCATAGGATGTGCAGTTTACTCCTTAGAGATGTGGGTCTTTCATTGTGGAACAAACTTGTTGGATAGGAAGTGGGTGGATCAAAAAAATAATAAATCTTGTGGAGGCTAAACCAAACAAGCAATCAAACATAACCTTGAGTAATAGTGCTTTGTAATATTCTACTTGCACTTCTTAGGAGGGTGAAGCCCAACAAAACTGTTGGTTGGATGTTTGTGCTTGAAACTTTTAGTAACCTTGGAAGATTGTTGGTTAAGTTGGATAAGCACATCTAGACTCTTCATAAAGAGTTGCTAATGCTTGGTTTATGCTTACCAATATGAAAACCACGCCCTTATGAAAAGGGAAGGCACTTTTGAGAGTGCCAATTGATATTCATCTTTGCGAGTTAGTTTTTTGAGATAAATTTTGATGTTGCATCAAGAATTGGATAATAACATGTTTTTTAAGAGAAAGAGGGGTGAGTAAAAATGGGAACCTGTGAGGACTTGTTGAGAAAAATTTGTAGGGATACCTCATAGTTTAGGGGGGGGGGGCGCTTGCAAAAATCTAGAATCTCATAACATTGAGTGATTTCATTCCTCTTACTTTTAAGAGCACATAGGAACTAAAGAGAAGATAGTCGTATTTTGTCTATACTTGGAATGCCATCAAAATATCACATTTATAGGTAAGCGATGAACCTTAAGGTATATGCTAATTGATGCTTGACTGGGCTTGCCACTTCTTTGTATGTGAGAATTGCATTTGCATTGTTGTACTATTTTGATTTTTCATTAATTATTGTATCCATAGATTACAAAGCACATCTTATACTTGATTATGTCTTGACATGATTTGAGTAACTTTTCACTGTTGTTCCTAGTTTCGATTAGTGTTGCTAATAGTTAGAAGCTAAAAAGATGAACTTAGGTGACACAAGTCTTTTCATCTCTTTATTTTCACACTTAACAAGGTGGATCCCATCACATGGTAATAATGTTTTGGGAAAGAAATATTTTTATTAAGGGAACTATTGAATTAACTTTACAAATTTTGAATAAAATAGTAAACAATAAAGAGAAAGAATAAAGAATTTGGTCAATATGACAAGGCATTGACCAAGGTCACAAGAGCTTCCCAAGTGTCGGTGGATAATAATTGATTCAATATATCAACCTTGATGCAAGGTTGATTGAATTAGAGTATGTGAAATCTTCTAACTTTATCAAAGCCACTTTAACCTATGCTTCTAAAGCAATCTAAGGACTCAAAATCAAAATGAAATCTTCCAACTTTGGACTTGTTGTGTAGGTCTTTTAAAGCAATAATATGTTTTGCTTCCTTAGTCATTACCTCAAAGTAGAATTTCGTGATGTAGAGAGAATTACATTATCTCAATGAGATGGAAGAACTTTTCCAATTATAACTTTGGTGTCAACTGAGAATTCTCATTTTTGTTCCTACGGCATCGTTAATTTTTTGAGGTAAAAATCAATTCAATTAGTTAACTACACATGGGAAACAATTTTGGCTACCATGAAGCAATTAGAGATGTTTACATTGATTAAGGCCTATTGGAAAGCATGTTGTAATGGGTCAAGCATTTCGTTTGCCTATATCCACTAAGTAGTAGTTGTGCTTTCAAGGAATAAGGAGCACTTGAGCTTGTTCAACCATTTTTAAGAAATCATCTTCTATTAAAAAAACACTCAAAACAATATTCTTTATGAAGCATTGACTCTTCTTCAAAAGGATGGGTAGAGGTCTCTCATGATATGAATGTGTTCACAATGTCCTTTACAATTTTATTATTTTCTTCCACCTCCCAAAGTTTCTCATATAGTGAGTCATTTTCTTTGTTGAATTCCACTCATTACTAATTTTTCCAAGTTTCTCAACCACTTTCTTCTAAATGTGTAAGTGGTTGTCTCATAAGTGATTAGTTACAATCTGTGAATCACTGGTAGCATGCTTAGAAATTTTGGTTGTATTGTTCTCTTACTCAATTTGTTTGGATAATAAGGCTATCTAGTAGTAGCTTGCTTCAAATATTTCATCTCTTCTAGGTTAGAGTGCAACAATTTGTTAGCTTCTTGATGTAAGTTGTCAACACTTCCATACAAAACATGAATGAAAGTGGCTCCAATAGACTAACCTTCTAGAGGCATTATTTTTATAACATTCAATATAGTTGGTATCAAACTTCGATAGTGCATGAGTTAAGAACTTAAATCAAAGGCTATTTTGATTTGGGAAGTTGCCTACTAAGAAGGTTGGAACAATTGATCTATAAAATTGTTCTACTCCATATTGGAGAGATTAGAATTGCTCCACAAATTGAAAGAACAAAGCAATATTAGGTTGTAGGTGAAAGGGGGTTTGGGGAAAGGGTAAATGAGCGACACACTTATATAAGATGAGACCACTAAGAAGGGAGTAGGAATTTGGTTTGGGGTAATCACTTTTGGTGGAGGGGAAGATGAAGAGGAGGAAGGGTGATCTTGAATTGGGTTTTTGTTTTCTTGTAGGTTTCCACACCTAGAATGGATGTTTCAACATGTGATAAATTGCAAATGAGGTGTTGGAGGGAAGGATGTTGTTGAAGGGACAACTATTCCTTCTCAGGACTCAAGAACAAAGATATTTGGGGGAAATCTCCCAAGAAGTACATGGCTCTAACAAGCAAAGGGAAGAGGAATGAAAGTTTGCTACTTGGGAAGAGATAACAATATGAGGGGAAATATTTGATTGGGAGCAACAAATTATAATGGATTGGTAGGAACCAAGAGGCTCTTCCTTTGTAGGTAACAAACTTTCAGATATGTCATAGGTTTCCATGGGGATACCAGGGATTTAGGAATTAAGAAATAAATCTACAACCACCATCTTGACCAAAGTGGCCTTATTTATAGGTCTATTTAGAGGGAAACAAGAAAGGGAGCTATAAGCAAAATGAACAAGAATATTTACGGGTGATCCCACAATACTGGTTTACAATTTTTGGCCAAACTGGACACTGAAATAATTTTTTTAACTAAATCTTCACTTTCGGGCACCTATAGTGGCTAAACCGTGAGGAATTTGAAGATGATGCAAACTGGAGTTTCGTGACATTTTGTTTGTAGATTATAAATATATTTTTTTCAAAATTTTTGGAATCAGATTGCACTTCTTTTTCCATCTCCCTCGAAAACTAGTTTTTTTTAGAAAATAACATTTTAAAAAAGTGATGCTCACCATATAATGCATAATTTTTTTCCATGAAGGATAAAATTCTAATTCTTTTGAATTTAGATTTGTAACTATGATATCTAGTGCTTCCACTTGGTTAGATAGTTTTTATTGAATATTTTTTCTTTAATCAAGTTTCAAAGTCAAACCAATTACAATTTAGACATAGCGCGATCGTATAACATGTAACTTTTTTTGTATGTATCAAAATTCAATTTTTTTTTGTTGGATCAAGGGCTTCAATATCTGGTGCACTCATATTTTTCAATTTTTTTTTGATAATCTGCTATTTTTCTGTGTAGAACAAAGAGCTTGATTTTCGGTGAAAAATCTATGTTTAATAAAACTAAAAAAACAAATACATAATAATACCAAAACATATTAAAATTATATTAGTTGGATAGCTCGTTTCGAGGACTACTTGATTCAAGTTGGGTTTGTGAAGTCTTCACCATTTTCATCTTCAACCCGAGCTTCAAAGTGCAAAAAAAATATTTTTTTTTGTGAACAAGGTCAAAAATCAGGGAAAAGGGGGTTCAATCGAACCTAGGTTCGCTTGAACCTAGGTTCGATCGAACCCCCTTCCAAAAAGGGGTTTCCATTTTCTTTTTTTGTCGATTGGTCCATATATGCATTAAATGGGTTAGCTCAAACCTTGGTTCGAGTGAACCCTCTTTTGGTTCACTCAAACCAACTAGTTCGTTCAAACCCCCAAAATGATTTTTTTTGGCATGGGGTCATTTTTTACAAGTTTTCCTTCCTCATTTGAATTGCAAACCACTTTTGTGGGTTTACCCTTACATTACTTACAACATTCGCATTCAAAGAAAGGATAACCTCTTGACTTGTTTACATGGTGGCTATTGAATTTATTTTCCTTGATTCACCTTTTTGGTTGTACATGCTACTTCATGTAGAGGACTCAATCTTGACTGAACTTGTTCATTTGCATTGCTGCTAGTGTCATGTTTCTTTGACTTCTTAGTCCTTTGACTTTTCTTGATGCTCAACATTGATTTCTTGAAACTTGAGTAAGGTTCTTTTCTTTTTTGTAACTTACTCTTTTGCACTATAGATGTTCCATTGCAAGTGGAACTAATGTCATGTTACCACATATGCCCTTATTCTTTATAGCAGAATTATCACCATGCTTTCACCTTGTCATTAGAGTGAGCCACTAATTGTATTGCTTAGTTTATTTTTCTTCAACCAATGTTCCTCTTTACTTTTCAGGTCAAAGTCACACATCTAAGTGTAGAAATGGAAGTGATTTTCCTCTAGAGGAGTATTTTCTTTCGATGTCCTAGTTGCTTCAAATTGATTCCCATGTCTTTTTGATTTCCATTGGTTGGGCCAATTATTAGGATATTTTTCTAGAATTTTGTGGAAGCTTCTACAAGGTTGTAGAGAGGTTTGAAATTAGGGCAAGTGTGCATAAATCCCAAAGCGATCTTGGGATAAAATAGTCCTCCAGTTCTCCTTTGACTTTCTATATTGATCATTACAATTGGAATACCTATAAAAATGAGGCATCTTGGCCTCATTTCACTCTTTCTTCTCAACATCTATCTCTACCTCTTTTGACGCATTTGTTTTACTACGAGATAGAGTCTAACAAGGTACCAAAGTTCAAAATAAATAATTTCAAATATGGATTTGTAAATCCTAACCATTAAAACACTCAAATTAGAGGCTCTACTTTTATGCTCCAAAATGGATATATTTCTATTTCTTAAATGTTCAAGAATCAAGACTAGTTTTAATGAGTAGGGGAGAAAAAACGTGCTCTATGTTTTACAGATTCCCATACATTTTTGACCTTGTTTTGATTCAAGTATTATTTCCTACTATTGTTTAGAAAAGTCTTATTGGATTGCTCACTAGTCTTAGGTTTTGATTTTCATACCTTCATTGTCACAAAGCTCCCATTCTGGTAGAGGTATGAAGTATTCAGATGTGTGAAGTCCAACAATGAAAGTTTTCATCTCCCCTTTTTTGGACTCTTCATCTACCCTAATGAGTTATATATATATATATATATATATAAAATGAGTTATATATATATATATATTTTGGGGATTGAAATATTTTTATGATTTGATAAAAAATATTTTTAATTGTTGTGATAAATAAAGAGTTGAATAGCTTTCTTTTCTTGTGGATGTAGACAAATTGGTGAACCATGTAATCTATTTTTTTTCTTCTAATATCTCTATTTTTATTTACTATTTGGTGATATATATTTTTATTTTATTTATTTTTACTTAACAATTGGTATCAAAGTTGACGAGAATTTGGGAAAACCATTTGTGAACAAGAAGAAATGGAGGAGACGAATAAATGGAGAATTGAGAAACTATTTGGACATAATTTTGGGATGTGGAAGTTGCAACTCAAAGCTCTATTAATTCAAAAATATATTTTGATGGCGTTGGGAGGAAAATTGAAAAATCCAATTAGAATGTCAAATGAAGACTGGGAAAAACTAGATTGAAAGGTGGTGGCTTCAATTATTCTCTCTATCTAGTAATTTTTTATTTAATGTCACAACAAAAAAATAGAAAAAGGATTATATCATTTATCAAACATGTGTGAGATGGCCTCTACATCAAACACAATATTTTTGATGAATAAATCATACAATTTGAAAATGAAGGAAGGTGGTAATATCTCAAATCATTTGAATGAATTCAACACTTTGATCGGTCAATTAATTTTAGTAAGCATCAATTTAGATGATGAGACGAAATCTATTTTATTATTGTGTTCTCTACTCAATAGTTGTGAAGGATTTGTTATGGTTGTTAGCAACTTAGTATCTAGTAAGAATGGAAACGTGTCAAAATTCGATGATGTTGTTGGAATTCTTCTCAATGAGGACATGAGAAGGAAAAACCAAGGTACCTCATTAGGAGACACTTTGTGTAATGCCTCGCCACACAACCCTAGAGGTAGTTGCAATTCATTACTTAAACGTACCAAATTTTTTTTTTTTTTGTGGTTTAAGTACAAATAATATGTAAGATGAATACACATTGCCAACAACCTCTAAGGCCACGAGACAAAGATTACTTAAAAACCCAAACAACAATTAACATCAAATGAAACCAAAACATTAATCACTTACAGAATTAAGATTACATACATCCCATACAAGATAAATTACAACAAGGATAATAAATACCTCAAGATTCCAATTAACAACATTTAAACAATATGATTACAACACTCATTCCCTGAATGAGGTAAATCCAATAATCATGATTACAATTTACAAATTCCACCTCGATAACAAATGAGGGGTAAAAGAATAAAGATCAACTGAAAAGAACGAAGCCAAAAAAGCAACTGCATCCAAAGAGCTCTCCAACATGAAGGTCTCATCCACACGAGCAAGAGCAAAAACCAATGGATTAAGGAGCACGTGCCACCTGACCACGTGGAACCCAAAGGTCCCACTCCCTCCGTGCTAGGAGATAGTAACAAGGATTTCCTAGACAAGACCATCTACCTCTAGACACAGGCTAGCACAACTGAACTGAAACAAGAACAAATACCACATCACTTAACATCGTGGTTACAATGCTTCCAGAGTACAAAATCGAGTACAATCACTGTACAAAAAAACCAATGGTACAACACCATACCGACTGATGTCATAGGAGGAGTGTCATTGCAAAGGCTGAATTGGTTATCCAATGGTGTTCTTCCTAGGTCCCGACCCCCCTCTAGGGATATCCTGGTAACCTCTCACGAACCCAGTGCCATATGCACATCAGAGCGGAATCGGTTATCTTTCGAGAAGACAAGATAACGATCTTGCCATTCCAGGCCTTCCCGACTCATCTCAAGTCTCATACAAGCCCTTGAGCCAATGAGCGAGGCTAAATTATCTTATTAATGTTCAAAGCTACTCTCTCCCTAGTAAGTTATTTTAATTTTTACTTAATTAACTGACTCTCACACGAGTTATCCTGGAACCACTTTGGGCCCGGCGCTCGTTTGAAAGCCACTCCCCTATCGACAACACATAACTCAACCACATGGCAAGGGTAGCCAATGCACTAACACTTATCACACATAATCAATACACCTCAACAGGTAACACATCACTACAGATGTACAAAACTGAAACCAAAGCGTGCACTACCCAAGGCTAACACAAGTTTGACTAACATAATGATAACCCACATAACAAACTGAAAACACGACTCAACCTTTAATCACAAGGTCACACAACCCATACGAAGAACCAAGTTTCCACTAATACAAGTCTCATGCACTACCCAAGAAAGACAATAACCAATCACAAGGGCAACAACATCATCTCAAGAAACACAACTGGAAGACTTACATGATCAACAAGAAATGACTTAAAGTCAACAATCATATAATCACACGTTCTTTAAATGTCTAAAGATGTAATTTTGACAAACAAACTTTTCTCGTAACACGGAAACCAAAGTACATATCAAAGGTTGACTCACGTACAACCACCCATACCAATAATGAACCCCTATCTGGAAGGCTTTCAAGACATTCTCTCTATCCCACCAACATCGAAGACGAACAATTAAACACTGAAAACATTTCATACACTTAAGTAAGCTAATGTTCGGATTTCCTAAATCCAATCAAACACAGTTTCCATCACTTGTAATCATCCAATCAATAAACTTATTTCTTTTCACAACATAGAAATATTCAAAGAATAGATCATTTACTCTAAATTCACAATTAGATTTCCTAATCAAGCCGTTTTAATAAATAAAGTCATTTGACTAAAATAATCAATCATTTCTCTAGTTTCACGATCATATACTATAAATGAACCCACTTGCTTTATTAAACATTTGGAATAAATAATAAATCAATCACTTTCGTCGCACATGAAATTAAGTATATAATTAACGTTATTCGCACAAATTCGATAGTAGCTCAAAGCACGTTGACAACTTAAGGAGTTTAAACCAATAATTATATTTCATTCCCCAATCACATATCTTATTATAATCAACCTTTAAATAAAAGCAATTGATTATATAAGATCTATATTTATTTATTTTTTAAAATAAACCATTGGACTATTAAAATTCAATGTTCTAATAATACATTTGAATATAAAATCCGCTTTTTGCTCCTATTTCGTAGCAAAATCATCTTAAGCTATTCTATATTTTAAATCTGTCTATTTAATTTCATTTGTCTCAATTATCCGTAATAATCAAATCAAATTATAAATAAAACAAACAGTTGATAAATAAAGTCCTCTGATTAAAATAAACCATTCGCTATCCCTAGCTCCTCAACTATGTTCCATAATCAAAATTTAATGATTAAAATCAACTGATTAAACTAAATCAATCATTATCTCTAAGTTTCACTATTATATTCAAAATCATTTAAATTAAATCATTTAATCCATATTTCATCATAGAATAAATAAATCAATCAAAGTCAATATTTTAAGTAAAATGTTTGATCACACGTCATTTACGTTTCGACTATAACAATGAAATCCACATCTTAACCCCTTATAATAGATAATTGATTTAACATTTAAATATGCGCCACTAAAATGTCAATTTATACCCAAAGGTTTTTCAAATAATTATACCAGATAACAAAATCAAATCTTAATAAGAAAGCATTTATATATTTTCCATCTATGAAAATAATCTAACCCCTTTTTATACATATTTTCCAATTTCGAATTTACCCTATCATTTAAATATGACGAATAAAATATTATTATTATTTTCATATGTATTAACTTTATCTTATTTAAATCAACTATTTTAAATCTAAAAACCCCAATAATTTAATATATATATATATATAATTTAATCAATAACAATAACCGAATGATAAAATATATTTTAAATTATACTAATAATTCATTTAATTTAATATATATTAAATATATTATATGTTATATAATATATAATATTAAATATTATATATATTATATAAAATACAATATAGAATAATATTCATAAAATTAAATTAAAATTAAAAGTAATTTCAAAATTATTAAAACACAAGAAAGGGCCGAAGCCCTGCCTCCCGCCGGGCGGCGGCGGCTGTGTGCAAAGCACACAACGCCGCCTCCCTGTGGGCGGCAGTGGTTATGTGTTCACACACAACCCGCCCCCCGCCGAGCGGTGATGGCTGTGTGTTCCCACACAGCGAACGCCTCCTGCCGGGCGGCAGTGGTGGTGGGGGTTGGTCTCCCCACCCCACAATAAATTACATTTTAATTTTTTATATATTCTTTTTAATACACAAATTTCATTTCCCCCTATTCTGGTAAAAACCAGAATGAGAAATTTTAACAGGGGAAGAAAACAAGCATTTTCCTTTGAATAGGGAAATTTTCAATAAACATTTCCAGTTCAAATTGAGAAACAAGCAATACATTTTGCAAAACTCAAACAAATTTACCCAAACAACAAGAGGGTTTAAAGATTTAATTTGAAGAGGAGTTTTCTTTTGGGTTTTCATTTCCAAATCTCAACCATTTTGCAAGTTTTCAAAGAAATAACTCATGGGTTTTATTGGATTCAATCAACATTTCAAAGATTTCTCACACAATCAACAAGATTTTCAAACATGCATTACAAAGATTAAACTATTTTCAAAATGAACAAAACAAGAACAAAGAGGAACCTGGTTTCTTCCTCCAAAACTTGAAGCCTTCAAACATGGAGTTTTCCATTCCTCCATTGAATCCATTCGAAGCAAAAGTCTCCACCTCCTTCACAAATCCAAGTAAAGCCACCAACAAACTCTCCATCCAAGTTGAAAACCCATCCCCCCCAAAATGAACAAAAATATCCTAAAAAATAGAGTTTCCCCCAAATTATTCACAAATTGAAATTGAAATTCAATTTCAATTTTCAAATTAAAAAAAAACAAATATCTTTTACCAAAAAAAGTCAACTATTTCCAAAAATATCTTTTCTACCCCAAAGTCATTGCATTGAAAATATTTGGAATTTTAAATAACTTAAACAATTTTCAATTTCTAAATAGAATTCAACATATTTTAAAACCTTCTTTTCACACAAACTAATTTAAATCTTTTAACACTTTTAATTCAAGGAATAACTTAATCAATTCCATAAGTAATCTAATTAATCAATAAAATAAATCTAATCCAGTATTAGATTATTTTATTAACTAAATTAAATTAATTAATAAAGTAACATTCCTAGCATTATAATCAAAAGCATTTAATCAATAGTTAAGCAACATAAGCCATTTAACTTGAATTAAAATAAAGAACACAGAGACATGGCAACATAACAACCAACCCGACGACACACTGTGACTAGGGTGGTGGCTTGACATAGAAAAACCTAGCTACTATCTCCCAATTGATTTTCATTGGTCAATGGACACGCTCAAACCTGGAAACTAGGTGGAGTCGATGTCATGTACCTGCTAACCTGCAACAAAGAGCATGTCGAATGTGCATATATACATAATATGATCAAACACACCATGAAGAGGAAATCTCAGAATTGTAGGGCACTCGCAAGCGAGTGATACAATCTCGTCCCCTTCACCAATACAATGTCTCTAACTGACGCATCTAACATCAAAGATATGATCAATAGCATGAAACATCATTTAATCAAATATCTTCTAAGTTACTCCAAATTATGTCATAAAGATAACATCAGGATAACATCACATCAAAATATAACATCCACATTGTATAACAATTGCAATCAAAAGCAACCTAGTTCCAAAGTCAAAGCATAATCAGACACAATCATAACAGGGAAGAACAATGCTGATCAAAGAGCCAAAACGGAGGGGTGTTACACTTTGGTAACCAACAGTAGATGGAGAACATAAGAATGAGGAAAGGACAATCATACTGGAAGATCGAATTCAAGCAAAAGACCAAAATATGAAGGCAAAATAGTCAGTTGTTGGTATTGTGGTAAGGAAGGCCACTTGAAGAAAAAATATTGGTCACTAAAAACCAAGAAAGTTTAATACCAATCAAAAGAAAGTGAGGCTAATACAACTTATGAGGAAGATGTTTCAATTCTCTTATTTTATCTACAAGAAAAGTTACCATCTAGATGTTTGGGTGGAAAAGTTTACCTTGGTGATTATGAGCCTTTTGATATATATATATATATATATATATATATATATATATATTAGATTGCATGAATCAGGTAGCCCCCCTATAAACTACAGTGCACCTGATAAAAAAATTCACATGATTGGTGACGTTGGCATGACACACCCTCTGGTACCATGGGGAAGGGGGGGATACTAGACATCGTGACTTCTTTCCTACAACAGGATGCTTTAGCCAATCGAGCTAGGCCCCCTGCCCCATGAGCCTTTTGATAGTATTTGCAAGGGAGATGTTTTATTAAAATTGAAAAATGGATGGATACTAAAGGATGTTAGACATGTCCCTCAACTCAAAATAAATATGATTTCAATTAGGTAATTAGATGCTTGAGGATATAGTATTACTTTTGAGTCAAGTATGAGGAAGGTGACAAGGGTTTTTGGTGATTGCTAGAGGAAACAAATCCAATACTTTGTATTCACTAGAAGGTCAAATAGAAGTGGGAGTTGCAATGGTAGTTGTAGATAGAAAAAGAAATCTTTGGCATAAAAGGCTTGGTCACATGTGCAAGAAAGGTCTCGAGATCTCACAAGAAGAACCAAATTCCAAGTTTGAAATCAATAGATTTGGAGTTATGTGAGCACTACATGCTTGACAAGAAAAAAAGGATAAAATTCTCTGCCAAGGAACATGAGAAGGAGTCATGATAGTTGGAATTAGTTCATTCAAATGTCCTTGGCCCTTTTGAGGTACCATCTATTGGTGGGTCAAATTATTTTGTTACTTTTTTAAACGATTGAACTACAAAGGATTGGGTTTATATGTTAAAACAAAAGTTTAAAGTTTTTGGTATGTTTAATTTTTTTAAGGTAATTGTAGACAACCAAACCAATTGCAAAATTAAATGTTTAAAAACTAAAAATGGGGGTGAATATTATTCGAAAGAATTTGATAAATATTTTGCAAAGAATGGCATTCAAAGAATTAAGATAGTTCCTCTTACACCACAAAAAAATGATACAACAAAAGGAATAAATAGAACTATTTTGGAAAGAGCACACATAATGCACTCAAATGATGATTTAGGTTCTAGGCTGAGGCTATAAATATAACAATATACTTGATTAATAGAGGTCCATCCTCCTAGTTAGATTTTGAAGTTTCAAAGGAGAAGTGGTTGGGAAAGAGGATTTCTTATAATCACCTACGAGTGTTTGGGTATGCAACATTCATTCATATCCCATAAGAAAAAAGAATGCAACTTGATGTGAATTCTAAAAGTTGTACCTTCATTGGATATGGATATGAAAAATATGGTTAAAAGGAGTGATGTGTTCAAATGAAAGGAGATTGTAAATCAGTCACAAGTGCAAGTTCATCCTTAGATACAACCACAAGTTCAACCCCCAAATTTCCATTGATCCTCATGAGGTGGGTACACCAAAGGAATTGATTCCTCAAGTTCAAAGGTCCACTAGGGAGCAAAGGCCTCCAAAAAAAATAATGATTTATTTTAACATTCGTTATTTTCCAATGAAGTTGAACGTACTACATTTGAAGAAGAATGTGAAGATAAAAACAACAATCAATGGATGGAGGTTATGAGAGATGAGATGGGATCTTTGATGGAAAATAACACATGGAATTTTGTGTCTTTTCCACATAACATGATACATTTGCAAAATAGATGGGTATATAGGTTGAAAGAAGGTGGAGAGAAGAGATACAAGGCCAGATTGGTGGTCAAAGGTTATGATTAGCAAAAGGGCATTGAATTCAGTGAAATTTTTCAATAGTTGTGAAAATGAATTCTATTATAGCAATTTTGGGTTTAGCAGTTGTGTATGACCTTGAATTGCAACAACTTGATGTTAAGACAACCTTTCTATAAAGTGACTTGGAAGAATAATTGTAAATGAAGAAACTTGAAGGATTTGAAAAACAAGGTAAAGAGGATTTGGTTTGCAAACTTAATTGAAGTTTATGGAGTTTGAAACAAGCTCCAAGGAAATTGTATTTATAATTTGATTAATTTATGGTTGGGAATTTTTTTCCTAGATGTGAATTTGACCATTGTGTGTATTATAAGACTTTGGAGAATGATGAATTTTTGTTGTTGTTATTGTATGTTGATGATATGCTAGTGATAGGAACTAGAATGGTTGTAGTTAGCAATTTAAAACAACAATTGGCTAAGAAATTATTAATGAAGGATTTGGGTGTTGCAAAGAAAATATTTAGAATTAAAATTATGAGAGAGGAATAAAAACGAAATTAAATTGTCATAGGAGAAATATATTTAAAAAGTATTGAATAGGTTTAGTATGAAGGATGCTAAGGTAGTGAGCACACCTCTTGTTGATCACTTCAAATTATCTTTTAAGATGTGTCGTAAGACAAAATAATAAAAATAATATGTGGAAAAGGTACTTTACTCATTTTATATTGGGAGCCTTATATATGCAATAGTCTATAGAAGACCTAACATTGCTCATGCAGTGGAAGTGGTCAATAGGTATATGAGTACAATCCATGAAAAAAATCATTAGAAAAATGTAATATAGATTCTAATATATTTGAAGGGCACATCAAATCATGTATTAAGGTTTAGAGGAGAAGATGCACAATTGTAAGGATATGTTTACTTTGACATGGTTGGTGACTTGGATAAAAGGTGATCTACCACTTGGTATGTGTTCATACTTGTAGGGGAAAAAATCAGTTGGGTTTCTAGGTTATAGAAGGTGATGGCCCTTTCCACTACATGAGCAAAATACATTGCAATCACATAAGGATCTAAATATATGTTGTGGTTGCAATGATTATTGTTTGAATTGGGAAGTAGGCAACATGAATTTTTGATGTACAATGACAATAAAAGCATAATACATTTAGAAAAAAATGCAATCTTTCATTCACAAACAAAGAACATAAAGCTTTGATATCATTTTATTTAAAGTGCCCTTGAACATGGTAAGCTAAAGTTGGATAAGATTCATACTAGTCTTAATCTTGTAGATGTGTTTACTAAGGTTGTTTCAAAAGAGAAGTTGGAGTTATGTATATCTTCTCTTGGTCTAGTAAACATGTGACAATAACTTTGGAAAATTGAGTGACATATTTGTGCATGGATAATTGTAGCATGGCTTGGAATTCAAGTGGTAGATTCTTCAAGTGTGTGAAGTCCAATAGTCAAATATTTCATCTCCCCCTTTTTTGGACTCTTCATATACCATGATGAGTTCTATATATATTTTTGGGGATTAAAACATTTGAATAATTTGATAAAAAATTGTTTTTAATTGATGTGATAAATAAAGAGATGAATACCCTACTTTTCCCATGTATGTAGCCAAATTGATGAAGCATGTAATCTGCTATGTCCATGTTCTAATATCTCTATTTTTTATTTTCTTTTTGGTGATATACATTTTTACCATATGTTAGAAATGATTAAAGAAATTTGAATCGAATGAGTCATCATACTGAGGGTTGAACACATGATGGTGATTGCCAATTTCAACACAAAATTTTTAAATGGCTAGGGTTAAAATGAGGCTAATAGTATGTGTACAAGGTACTACGAGTATTGTGAGTGATCTTCAAGGGGGCCACATGGCATGGATCCCATAGGCAACTGGCCCTACCAACTACCACAAGTGACTCGTTTACCAATGACTTCAAGCTTGCCAAAAAACAATTTATTCCAAATGCTAAACCATCATTGTGACTTGTAAGTGGTTTCCCATGGTTGAAAGGTGATTTTGGAATAAAATAGTCATTTCTAGTACATAGGATAGTTTTTCACAAATCCAATGATTCTATTGGCATCAACAACCATATTATGTCAAATATGATTTATATTCTATATGTAGGAATCCTTTGATGTCATCCTACATCAACTAATATCACCACTTCTTCCTCCTAGCTTGCCCCCTTGTTCATTGGTGATTTGGTTTTGACACTTGATCTTTGTAGGATCCATTCTTAGTCATCCATGCTCTTTTTTGTGAGCAATTTATTTTTATATGGGATATAATTTCATGAGCTTCATAGTGGTGTAGATAGTTTTAAATTTTACTGTCTAATTTTTCAAAAATTATAGATTCTCATAGATGTTGCTAAGCAACTCTTGTTTTAGAAAATTCATGGGCTTTGTTTGGACTCATGTATTATATTTTTTGATGATATTTTTAAAATGCATAAATTTTTATGTATTGATTAGTTATGTTATTAGATTAATATTACTTGATCAAAAAAATACTTTCATTTATATGACTAAAAAAATTATACTTTCATTTATATGGCTAGAATTGACATTTGGAATGTACTAAGATCAAGACAAATTTTATGGTTTGGTAAGTGGTAGTTGCAATCATATTAATTATAAAGTGTCAAAGATCATATATATTAATGGATGAATTATTGATTGAATGAGCTTTGGGGGGCTTCAATTTTAGCATTGATCATATTAGGGAGATCATGCTTTTATTTGAGAGATTCATGTTTATGTAATTTGGAGAACTATCTTAGTTCATTATGGGTTTTGTATTTCATTCTTCTCAAATCATCTTTAAAATGGGAAATTATTAACAATGAAGAGGTGGTATTTTGAAGCATCGATATTGGCTTCATCTTTTGTCACATCTATATGGTTGTGTTCCTCAACAAAGAATTTGCTTGGATTTTTGTGTGAAATTCCAAAAATGATCACGTCTTAGAAGTGATTGGTCTA
This sequence comes from Sequoia sempervirens, assembly GCA_007258455.2. NCBI lineage: Eukaryota > Viridiplantae > Streptophyta > Pinopsida > Cupressales > Cupressaceae > Sequoia > Sequoia sempervirens. Next base: position 37,015 of record VDFB02330244.1, read on the forward strand.
CATGGGTGATAACACTTGGAGTGCTCTTTATCATATTGAGTGTCCTCGTGCTCTTTGGATCACCATTTGGGAGATATATGAAGATTTTGATACTCAACCATTCTTAAATGATCCTATTTCAAATTATCTTGTACCTCTTGATGATTCGAACAATATACCATATGAATATGGTATTATTCAAAACTTTTCTTCTTTAGAGAGATTTGCATGTTCAAATGATGATAATGATGATATTTCTTCATATTATTCTTCTCATCCTACAAAGAATTTCTAATTCTTCACCTTCATTAATTCCTAGTGAAAAATCATTGAATGAGACTCCCCTCATTCTTGTTTCTTGAGATTTCAATGTTACCATTGCTTCTAGTAATTTAGTTTAGTAAGACCATTATAATTATATAGATTCAACTTTGTGGCATGACTACTTGATAAGTATTTCATATTTGATTTGTGAATCTCATATTATAATTTTGGAGGACACATTTAAGGATATTCATTTCCTCTTTGATGATAGTTATTACACTATAGTTATCATATCACCATTGTCTTTGGAGATTATTGTTCATGAGTTTTCAAATAGTCCTAAATTGTCATCTTCTTTTATTAGGATTGCTCCTAATCTTTTTGTTGCATGCTTTGAAATGGAGACACTTGATTAGTTTTCAGAGACACCCATCATGGGACTTACCTCATCTTTATTTTTGGTGTTGGAGTGTTTCTCTTATATACGCCATTAAACTTCTTCCTAGGGGAGGAATGTTGTTTGTAGACAATGAAATATTTTCTATCTCCAGGGTCTCAATATTGGCAATAAAAGCTACTTGATTATTGGGGGGTCTATGGTCTCACTTTTTTTCTCTTATAAGGGGGTTATTGATTGTATTTTTGTGATGGATGTAGTCTTTGGGGGATCATATTGAGTCCTTCCTTAAATTGCATGCCTTTATTTTATTGCATTATCTCTTTTGTAGAGGGGACTTTTCCTACCGTTTTTCTCCTTTACTCTATTTGTGAGAGATCTTTTATACATGGGTACCTAAAATATTCTTATAGCTAGGACCCATCTATGCATCTTTGTATTCATGTATTTGTTTGTTCCTCCCTAGGTTGTACTTAAGAGGGGTGTTGGTGTGAATAGTGTATATTATCTAACTAGTTCCTATTTAGGTCATGTTCACATGACTAGGTTAAGTTTACTTAGGGTACACATATGTTGCTTATCTATTTGTGTCTCAAGTAATATGTTTGTGACATATTCCATACTCTTTTGATATCCTATCTTCTCCCTTACTTATATAAGCAATGCATCTCATGTACTTTAAGCATTGATCTATTTGATCATTGTACCATTATTGCACGCATAATCAAGCAATCTATTTTCTTGCTATTCTTTTGTGGAAGGATATATTTCTAGTTTTGTAGGTGATTCTAGGAGCTTGAGTCCTTGTGTGACTCTTACACTTTCATCCCTTTCATTTCCTATCCCCTAACCTTTTTTATGCCATCTATCTTGCATGCTTTCATCCATTTCAAGAGCACACTTGTATTCTTTGAACCCACATGTCTTCTTGAGGGGGTCATCATTTTTTAATCATCCTTTCTCCTAGTCACTGGGCCCCTTCAAATGATTTAGGCATTTTCCCTATTCTAACCATTTTCTTCAAACTAGTTTTATTCTTCTTTGAAATGATGCTACTTTGTAACACCACTTTAAAGAGGGGCAAAACATATACACCTAAAATTGACATATCATCATTTTAGTTAATTATCCCACCATTTCAATTATAATTGATTGAATAAATACTTATTTATTCAATTAATTATCCACTTTTCATCCCCTTGTTAATTAAATAATATTTTACTATTTAATTAATAAAATCACTATTTATCTAATCCCATTTCTAGCTTAAAATCATTTAATCATCCTTCTTCTAATGACCACCTTAGGTAAGTAAATCTAAATATTTATTTACCTAAGTCTCTTATCTCCTTTCCAAGAATTAAATAAATAATACCTATTTATTTAATTTTTTCATCTAGTTTTCATAAGTGGGATATAATTATTTCACCCACTAATCCATCCCTTGCACACACTAACTTTAGCCAAATTCTCTCAAATCTTGATCATCTTCACTTGTGTACACAAGTATGACTTTTACACACATGGTATAGCCCTTTTGTACATGTGACATGAGCCTTGGTGCAATGTCACATGGAACAAAGGACTTGCCCATCCCCTTAGGGTTCTCCAAAGTACCCATTTTCTTTTCATCCCTCCACTTTCTCTAAGGGGATTCTTGACCATAGATTCCTGTTTAATCTTGGGCTCTTCCCTATCCACCAACCAAGTGAGAACACTTGTCCCCCTTTCATCCCTCAAGGGGTCTCAACCAATTTGAGCCCTTGATCTCTACTTTCAATCCTAACTACCCAATCTTGTAGTAAAAAATCTATAAATGGGATGCTATCCCAAGCCATTTTCAAGACTCCATGAAATGCAATGTCATACTACAGATAAGAGAACTCACATATCACCATCGTTGAGCACAACCACCATAGGAGTTGGTGTTGGCGAGCTTTTATTTGTCTTCATCAATGTTGACTAATTATTTTACTTAATCCGAGTCTTACATATATTGTGAGTAGAATAGATTATATTGTTTAACTTGTTCTTGAATGTTTTGATTTTCATGTACACATATCCCATCACTATGTCACTATGACACACATGCTATTTTATGTGGAGAATATGTAAAATGAGATGTCATTCTATTTTAGAATTCACATGATATCTTAGGAAGGGGTTTTAAGGAACCGCTCTAGGAACTATTTTTGTGGAGTCGGGGTCCATGAGAATTTTAAAAATTATGCTATAACAAAAATCCATAAAACCAGATACTACTAAAAACTTTTAAAACACTACTGAAATATTTGAGGAAAACCCTTCAATGGGAGCGCAGCCTTAGACACGCTATTTTGTATGGAGAATAGCCGCTCCAATATGGATGTCTGGAAACTGATGTCTTTTATACCTGGAGTCTGATATTCTGTCTTGTCCTACTCAGACGGCTATGTCAAAAATCCGTGAAACAAGCAATGGCAATGTTAAAACCCTTCTTAAACCCGTCACAGAAAAAGAAGCAGCTGCTAATCATATTTAACGTCGGTTCAAATTTTTCTTGTACAAGAGCCACGGTCACAGTCTGTGAGTTTGAAACGAAGGTAAACAATGCCAACGAAAATAAGTCTTATAAACAGACAAATCTATCGCATCAAATTGTGGATTCTTCTGGCTACATATCCCTCTTGCAGGATTGCATTGCGAAGAAATCTTTTCCAGAGACAAAATTAATCCATGCACACATAAAACAAACGGGTTTTATCTCTGATACACATTTCCAGCACACACTGATCGATGCCTACGTCAAGTTCAGAAAAATGGAGGATGCATGCCAAGTGTTTGACGAAATGCCCACCCGAATGGTGCGCTCGTGGAACATCATGATTATAGCGTATGCAAGGCTGGGGTTTTCGGAGAAAGCATTGGCACTCTTTCGTCTGATGCAAGATGCACGGTTCAAACCCGATCAGCATACTTTTTCTGCCATTCTTGTGGCTTGCGCGAAATCGAGGAACCTTGAGGAGGGTGTAAAGATCCATGGCGAGGTAGTAGAAGGTGGTTTTTTGTCTGATGTTTTCGTGGGGAACGGGCTCATTGATATGTATGCAAAAGGCGGGATTTTGGAGGCTGCACGCCATGTGTTTGACCAAATGCCTAAACGAGATGTGGTGTCCTGGACGAGCATGATTACGGGTTATGCACAGAATGGGTGGGGTGAGGAAGCCCTGGAGCTTTTCCGGCAGATGAAGACGTCAGGTATGACTAGGATTTTTTTTATTGTGCGTTCGGAAATCTGTGATTTTTTGCAGTATACAGTAATTGATAGAATTTTCTGTAATAAACTAAACCTCCCCTTGATTATAAGTTAAAAGAATTGGAAGTGTCTTACCAAGCATCCCGGTCGGGTGTGGTGTGGATTTACATATACAAGCCAAAACAAATTGTAATTCTCTCACCAAATACCCAGGTTTGGTGTTTTGGTATCGAGTTGTATTTACAATTATATATTTGGGTTAGTAACGTTTCATGTCGCACTTCCTAAGGACGGGTAAACCCATGTGACGTGAAACACCGCTTAAAACAAGCATGTGTGCAGTTTAATACAGAGAAAATCAATTAAAATTGGCTGTTTTTCTCAAAATTTTCTGAAGATATTGAGAAATTGACAAGGACAATTCCACTTACTTTCGGTAGTTTTTTTCTTTAATAGTAAATATATAAGTATCATAAGAAAAAAATGATTACGCACCATAAAAAACTTAAGGAGAGATTTTCAGTTCTACGGTTTGTATTGCTTGTTAGAGCGCTAAGTTTTTAACAATAAATTTATTCTGTTTTAGTTACTGCTTCTGGCTTTGGATGCCTCTGGCTTCACAGACGAACCTTGGCAATTCCGTTTCTTTTGATTAATGTCATTTAAAAGTTAAAACCTTAAGCTGAAAACATTGAAAATCCCAATTTGCAATAGACTGGCTAAGATTTCTAAACCTTTAAAAATCTATGATTTCTTAAAATTCTCCCTAGGTACGAAGCCAAATTTGAAAACTTTTGCCAGCATCTTGCCAGTGTGTGCCAACTTGGCAGCTCTGGAACAAGGAGTGGAGATCCATGAAGAGATTATCAAAAGTGGACTTCAATGTGACGTATTTGTGGAGAGCTCCCTTGTAGACATGTATGCAAAATGTGGGAACATAGAGAAGGCACGAGATCTTTTTGACAAAATGCATAGGCAAGATACTGTCTCCTGGACAGTGATAATAGGAGGGTGTGCACAGAACAGAATGGAAGAGGATGCTCTGAAACTTTTTCGACAGATGAAGCTTGTGGGAGTGAAGCCTATTGGAAAGACCTTTACCAATGTTCTTCCGGCGTGTGCTAATTTGGCTGTTCTAGACCAGGGTATGGCAATCCATAACGAAATAATTAGACGTGGATTCGAGAATGATATCTTTGTTGCAAATGCTATCATTGACATGTATGCAAAATGTGGGAGCATAGGACAGGCACGTGATGTTTTTGATAAAATGCACCAGAAAAATGTTTCTTCTTGGACAGCAATGATAGCAGGTTATGGAATGCATGGCTTTGGCAAGGATGCTCTTCATCTCTTTGAACTGATGGAGTCTTTGGGCATGCATCCAGACAGTGTTACCTTAGTCTGTGTTTTGGCTGCATGCTGCCATTCTGGTCTAGTAGAGGAAGGTCAACGATACTTTGATTGCATGAATAAAATTTATCACATAGAGCCTGGAATGACACACTACAGCTGCATGGTTGATCTTCTTGGTCGTGCTGGACGAGTAGATGAAGCAAAACAATTAATTGATACAATGCCGAAAACCCCTGATGCTACTGTATGGAAGTGTTTGCTTAGTGCATGTAGAACACATAACCATATAGAACTAGGAGAATGTGCTGCACAGCACCTTTTTGTGTTGGATCCTAATAATTCTGCGCCGTATGTGCTTCTTGTGAACATGTATGCTGCAGCTGGAAGGTTGAGTGATGTTGCAAAGATCAGGAAAATGATGAGAGACAAAGGTGTGAAAAAGACACCTGGGTGCAGTTGGATTGAAGTAAATAAACGAGTACACACCTTTTTGGTTGGAGACAAATCACACCCACAAACAGAGCAAATATATGCACAACTGGAAAAATTGGCTCGTGAGATGAAATCTGCAGGGTATGTTCCCAATACATGTTTTGTGGTGAATGATGGATAGGAGCAGGAGGATAATTTATTGCCATGATGAGAAGTTTGTGCTTTGGTCAACTTGACACATCCCTACCATGATTCTTTGAATTAGTGAAGAGCGTTCAAGCAGTTGATGATTGTTCTTCTGCAACCAACTTTATCAACAAGGCTGTGACAAAAGCATTTACTGAAAACAATGCAATATTTTTCCACTGTTCTTCCAGTCTCCGCCTTCTGGAAACTGTAAAAGATGGCATGGAAATTCATGAGGAAATAATCAAAGTGGATTCTTTTCATGTCTTTAAAGTGAATGTTATTGCAGATATGTTTGAGGCAGTGAGAATGCAGACAATTTGTTCGACAAAATTTCCAAATGAGATGTGATCTCCCAGACAACCATGGTTACTTTGTAGGCATATCATGCGATGAAAGAAGACGCCCTAAAGATTTTGCAGCAAACGAAATCGGTAGGTATGAATCTAAACCTGATCCATAAGTTAGTGTTGGCTGTTTATGGATTAAATTTTTGGGATGAATCTGCTTGTAAATTTTTTTACTCATTTTTTGGGTGAACTCCATCTGTCATCAAAATTCTAAGGAATATGTGGAGTTACGCGCACGCACACACTTGTATGTATGTATGTATAAAGCAGCTACATATCTCTGCACTATTTCTCAGCTCAGTGTCAACTTTCAATTCTAGCAACAAGTTGGAGCTGACACTAGCCAACACCACTGTTGTAAACTTTTAAAAATGGCATTAACTTTCTTATAACTGTTGGAAGATGAACAGTTTCATCTTATCTATTATTATTCTTATCTATTCAACACCTATTTTGTATATATGTAATATGTATATTATCCTGAAAGAATTGTTGCAAGTGTTTTACATCGCACATCAAAGATTTTTGCTATGCATTGAACTTTTAATTTAGTTCTTATTTCCATGTTCCTTCCTATATGTGTATGAATCTAATATATTTGCACTCTAGTTGTCTACAGTTTACAGCTAAATTGCTTCTGCTCACAACACATTGAATACTTTAATCTATAGGCTGATCCCCCAGATTGCTCCTGGAGTCTGATCTGTGTTGGAGCTAGATGCAAGTCCATGATAAAAGTTGTGTTCTTGTCTGAATTTGCTTGAGGTTCTATGTATGGAGGGGTTTGTTCAACAGTTGAAGAGGCAGAATGTCTTTGTCTCTCTTTATAATTGAACTTGAATACTACAACTTTAACTATCCACTTGTATAAATCTCTGCTTCTGCTAACTCTGCATTAAAACCTTTTACTTTTCCTTTCCCTCTACTTCGGTGCTGATTTTTGGGGAATCATGTGCA
>VDFB02330245.1:0-42265 GCA_007258455.2 Sequoia sempervirens
ATTCAAAGCCTATTGGTACTCCCATGGTGACTAGATGTAAGCTAACATAGAATGATGATTCTCCTAAGGCAAATCAAACTAGATATAGGTCAATGATCATTGGATTGCTTTATTTAACCCAAAATAGACCAGATATTATGAATGTTGTATGTATGGTTGCTAGATTTCAGGCTGATCCAAAAGAATCACATGTGACTATTCTTAAGAGAATCTTCAGATATCTAAAAGAAATAGTTGACTTTGGAATTTGGTATCTAAAGGATGATGATCTCACTTTGAGTGAATATACTAATGCGTATTGGGCTGGAGATGTAGATGACAAAAAAATACTAGTGGTGGTGTTTTCTTCCTAGGGAAGAAGTTGGTATCCTAGTACAACAAGAAGAAGAATTTCATTTCTCTATCTACTGTTGAAGTAGAATATATTGCTATTGCAAACAATTGTACTCAAGTAATATGGATTAAAATTTTTTTGAAAGATATCAGGGTGGTATATGAAGAGCCTATTGCCATATAGTATGACAATTCAAGTGCAATAAATATTTCAAAGAATTTGGTACTTCGCTCTAAGACTAAACATATATCAATATTCACTCCTTAAGGGAGAAAGTGAATGAGAAAGAAGTCAGATTGGAGTATGTGCCTACCAAAGAGCAGATTGCAGACATCTTTACTAAACCATTGCCAAAGGATACTTTTGATTATCTCAGAGGAATGCTAGGGGTAATCACCCCTCCTAATAAGAACTAAGAGATGCATTTACTCGCATCAAACTATGAGCTACATTGCTATATTCTAATCCAGATTGATGTCTTTGTGGTTGCTACTCAGGGGGAGTAGTCAGATGTGTAGATATGTGGTTCAGAGCATGTATGGTTACCTTTTCCATAGATGTCAAAGGGGGAGAAGTGCAATGTGAAAAATCTTTTTAAGGGTTGAAGAGAAATTGAGGAGAAGAGTCAGAACCAAAGGGAAAGCAAGTGTGTTGGGTTGATGGTATTTTTCACATCATGTGTTGCCATCAATGCCAAAGGGGGAGATTGTTGGATGCTTTGGATGTGTGATATGTGGTTGTCATTGATGTCAACACTATTAGCATTTGGTGTATCAGAGGTTGTCTATGTCAAGGATATTGAGAAAATTGTAAAAGAAAGTGTTTCAGGTTCCTAGTAGAACTGTGCAAGTCATGAAGGTGTCTTGTTTTGTACGTTGAACTTTAGCTAATGTGGATTAAAGGGTTTTTTGCTGAGTGTATCTAGATCATCTACCGGAAGTTTTAGAGGTCTGATAGTGTTTATGTGGTCTCTATCAGTGTTCCTGAGTAAAGTTTGTGTGATCTAGAAATCTCAATTTTTGCGATGTTTCTCAATTATTTCTTGGTGCTCTTGGATGTTTCTAGATCATGCTCTATCTTTGTGGTATGTCCACATTGATCGATGTGCTCGTGGTCAAAAAAAATTCTTGCATATGATAATTTTTTCTTGTTCTTGGCCAACATGTTGGTGGTAACAAGTTGTGGATCTTTGAGGAGGACGTAATTGAAGTATTTTTGTGTTGGAATTGTTAATTTGGGTCTCCACCATGTCGTGGCTGACCTTGGTGGATTCACATTAAAAAAATTATTTGTAAATTTGGGCCGACATTGCAAAATGTTTTATTTTCCTAGCTGACTAAGTTGTTGATGAAATCTCATGATGTGGATATATAAGTGTGGTTGTTTCATCGGTGTAGCATATGGAAAAGGTGCTTTGTGTGCTGGGTGTGCTCTTATGTGTGTATGTGTGAATATCATTTGATTACAGAGCAAAGTGTGAAGAAGATCGAGTGAATTGTGAAGAGTGAAAAGAGGAGTTTTTTGTGCTTAATTGGAACTATAATCAGGCTTGTACAGAAGCTAATTTTTTAGTTGATACCCTCTAGATTTTAATCCTACTCTGTATTGTTGGATAGTGAGCCCCTTCTGTAATTGAGCAGTGAGCTCTAGGTAGTTTGTCTGAATGCATGTGCGTTCCCCTTTATTGATTTCATTATACTTTTAACAGTGTATAATCTTGTGGAGTAACATCCACCATGGTTTTTCTCCTAATAGGGTTTCCATGTAAAAAATCTATTGGAAATTGTGCCTCAACTTGTTGGCTTGTATCTCTATTCAAGTCTTCATTGTTGGTCAATTGTTGGAGTTCCCAAGTTTGTAATCTTGTCGCGGAGTTTGGAAGTTTCATAATTTTCTGACTGACTGACTTCCTTCATTGTCACAGCATTTGGGAACTTTCTAACCAACAGTGGGAGCTACGAAGTTTTTGTTTTCTTCGACTAGGCAACAATGGTATTGACTTGTCGTGGGGATTGGTAAATTCATAACTTGTATGCGGTGGTTATGAAGTTAACATTTTGAGCAACATGTCGATGGATGTGGTCTTGCTGACAGATATACCTTCAGTGAGAACTCTTGCCAATGGATGTTTCTCTTGCCGACAGGCTGGTGCATTCAGTATGAACTCTTGGCAATAGTGTTTCTCTCACCAATAATTTGTGTTCAGTATGAGCTCTCGCCAATAGAAATGATCTTGCCGATAGAGCTACTTGTGATGGAAATCAGTGTGAAGTCCTAGTGATATCGATGGTCTCGCCAATAGTTCTGCAATGGACATCGGTGAGAAGTCTTGCCAATAGAGTTGGTCTGGCCAATGGTTTTGCATTTGGTATGATTTCTTGTTGATGGACAGTTGGTTTTCTTGTGATATTAGGGAAACTTGTTTTTTTATCGATCTAACTTCTTAGGGTGTTGTCGATACCTTTGGTCTTTCCAATAGCTACATGTTCGTGCATTTCAGCATCAGGGAGACACGGTCTGGTGTCTCACCGACACGTGATTTAGTTAAACTTTTTGACTGAACGTATATCCTACATGGTGTGTTCTAAGCCAATGAGAGAAGTGGAATGTGAACCATTGGAAGTTGAACAGTTGTGACTATTCTATTGTGGAAAATGAATAGCCCATGAGTAGAATGGATTACACTCTACAATGGTTGATGATGAGAGAAGTGTGAGATAACGAAAGTGTTGCTTGACTGAACACGGATTGATCTGAGTGGATTCATAGGATGCTTATGAGAGCATTGTACGATTACTATTTTGTACAAGATTGATCAGTGAATGTTGTTGCTGTAAATTGACATCAGAAAGTTAAGTCTGATCTCTATATGTAATTTTCCTTACTGTAATACAAAGAGGCTTTTCTTGGTGTGGTGGGTTTTTCTTCCGCAAGGGTTTTCCCACATAATTCTAGTGTCCAATTGTGTATGTGTTCATTTCTCTTTTCTATTAATTCTTTTCAAGTGTATCTTATTGAACTGTAATTGAAAAATTTAAAGTCATATCTACATTCTTCCCTAAGGTTTTGGCATTAGGAGAGTTTGTTCCACACCTAAGATTTCCTTACAAGTGGTATCAAAGCCTATCCAGTTGTGTTATCCTTGTGGGTACGTTGGGTTTTTTGTGTCAATTTTGTTCAATGGGAGTCTTGTAGAAGTCTAGTAATTTGAATTATAGATTAAGATGGAAAGCACGTCAGGAAAGATTGAAATTGAGAAATTCAATGGCAGCAATTTTGAGTTGTAGAAACTTAAAATGGAATATTTGTTAGTTGACCATGATCTTTGGCTTGTTGTGTCTAGAATGAAACCTACAGGCATGAAGCAAGAGGATTGGGATGTTCCAGATCAAAAATCAAAGGGGTTGATAAAGCTTTATTTAGCAGACTCTGTTCTTCTAAATGTTCATGAAGAAAAGACATCTTCTTTGTGGAAAATATTGGAAGCTATTTATCAGGGAAAGTCCTTGGTGAATAAGTTGTTCTTGAGGAAGAAGTTGTACTCTTTGAAAATGCAGGAAGGAGCATCTGTTGTTGATCATTTGAATGCTTTCAACATGTTGATTGCTCAGTTAGCATCTGTGGGTGTGAAGATTGATGAAGAAGATTGTCGTATGCTATTCTTATGTTCTTTTCCAAATTCTTGGGAGCACTTGGTGATGGCTATTGGGAGTACGACATCCACTTTTAAGATGGAAGACGTCGTTTCTTCTTTTTTATCAGAAGAGATGAGAAGAAAATCTTCTGAGATGGCGAAGGAAGCTCTTGATGTTAGAGGCAGATCGAAAGAAAAAGGAAAGAAGAAGAACAAGAAGTCCAAATTGAAATCAAAAGGGAGATCAAAGTCTCCTGGAAAGAAGTCCAAGGTGAAGTGTTGGAATTGTGGGCAACCTGGTCATGTCTGAAAGGATTGCAAAGAGGAGAAAAAGAAGAAGAAGAAGAATTCTGACAATGATTCTTCTTAGAGTGATGCAAACACTTTCATTGCAGCCTTGGCTATTCAGGCATCAAATGATGTCTAGATGATTGATTCTAGAGCATCTTTCCACATGACATCTCATAGAGACTGGTTTACTAAGTATAAAAAATACGATGGTGGAAGGGCGTATTTGGAAAGCGATTCATCTCTAGAAATAGTTGGTCATGGAAGAGTTAGAATTCAATTCCCTAATGGAAGAGTGAAGGGAATCAATAGTGTAATGCATATACCAGGTCTAGCTCAAAATTTACTTTTTGTTAGTAAGTTGAACAATGTTTGAGTGCAAGTCATGTTCTCTAGAAATGGCTGCAAAATGACTAGAGGCTCAATGGTGCTAGCTAGGAGTGCTCGTATTGGTACCTTGTATAAGTTGGATGCATTTGTTGTGCAATGCAATAGTGTCTTTGCAAAGTCACAGAAGGCTACTCATGGAGAAAAGGAGGAAAAAGTTCCTAATAGTGCAAACTCTATGGAAGTTAAACTTCCAGTAGAAAATACTATGCTCTAGTATCATAGCCTAGGCCACATTGGAGAAAAAGGTTTAAAAACCTTGAAAAATAAAAACCTGGTTGAAAGGCTTGATGATTGTAACCTCAAATTTGAGTGTTTTGAACATTGTATATATGGTAAACAACACTATGTTTCATTCTACTCCAGTCCTCACAAATCTTCTGGTTTACTTGATTATATACATTCTGATGTTTTTGGTCCAGTAAATGTTCCTTCTTTTTCTAAATCAAGATATTATCTATCATTCATTGATGATTATTCAAGAAGGGCATTTGTTTAGTTTTTGAAAAGTAAATCAAAAGTGTTCAATTTTTTTAAGGAATTCAAAAACCTTATGGAAAATTAGACTAGAAAAAAAAATGTTTAAGAACTGATAATGGCGGTGAGTTTTGTTCTGATGAGTTTGAAAGGTAATGTAAAGATCATGGGATTAAAAGACATAAAACTACACCCTACACTCTGCAACAAAATGGAGTTGTTGAAAAGTTCAACAGGACAATAATGGAAAGAGCATGAAGTATGCTAAGTAGTGTTGGCTTGGAGGAGAAGTTTTGGGTTGAGGCAGTTGCAATAGTATGTTACTTCATAAACCATTCTCCTAATTCCGCTCTTTTTGAGAAAACACCTTTGGAAGCATGGTCTAGAAAGAAGCCCTCTTTGAGACATATTCATGTCTTTGGCTGTGAGGCATATGCATATGTGCCGAATGAAAAAATGTCTAAATTGGAAAACAAGGTTATTAAATGTATTTTTATTGGTTATAGTGCTGGCATAAAAGGATACAAGCTTTGGAATTCTGATACGGAGAAGGTTCTATACAGCAGAAGTGTTATTTTTCATGAGCTGAAGCCTTCTACTTTGGATCTATAGTTAGAGATAAAATCAAAAAATAAAAAGGATGTAGTTGAAATTCCTCCGACACCAGATAAAGAGGAATTGAAAATTCAAAATGTACCTAAAATTGAGGAGAGATCAAGTAGTTCTGAGAGCTCTGAAGAAGAACAACCTCAACCTTAGCCTATGAGGAGGTCAACACATGAAAGAAAGCAACCTGATAGGTATGGGTTTTCTTTGTTAGATTCTACTTGTGCCTATGCTTTAATTTCTAGCACTTATGAGCCTACGACTGTGAAAGAGGCATTTAGAATGTTTGATTCAAACTCTTGGTTGGAAGCTATGAATGAAGAAATGACATCATTAGAAAAGAATGATACTTGGAGTTTGGTGCCCTTGCCTGAAGGCAAAAAAGTTGTTGGCTGCAAATGGGTATTTAAAAAGAAAATAGGTCTGGATGGCAGTGTGGAAAAGTATAAGGCAAGGTTGGTTGTAAAGGGGTATTCCTGGGCAGAGGGAATTGATTATGGAGAATTTTTTTCTCCTATAGCTAACCTAATGTCTATCAGATTTCTTTTGTCACTTGCAGTAGCATATGACTTAGAGGTTGAACAGATGGATGTGAAGACAACATTTCTTCATGGTGACCTTGAAGAAGAGATTTATATGTCCCAGCCTTAGCACTTTATGGAAAAAGGTAAAGAAAATCTGGTTTGCAAGTTAAAAGAATCTCTGTATGGATTAAAACAATCTCCTAGAATGTGGTACCAGAAGTTTGACACGTTTGTTTTGTCATTGGGATTTGTAAGATCAAAATTTGATCATTGTGTGTACTACAAAGCTGAAAATGATCATGTTCTTATTATTGCTCTCTATGTTGATGATATGTTGTTCATAGGCAATAGTAAGTTAATGATTTCTGATCTAAAATCTCAGTTGTCTACAAAGTTTGAAATGAAAGATCTTGGTGTAGCCAGGTATATTCTAGGAATGGAAATAACTAGGGACAGGAAGAGTAGAAAAATTTGGCTTAGTCAGAGTAAGTATATTAATACTGTTCTAGAGAGATTTTGTATGACTAAGTGCAAGCAACTAGTTGTTCTAGTTTTGTAGGGAATGAAGCTATCTATTGAAGACTGTCCAAAATCTCCTACTGAGATGGAGGACATGACTAGAGTACCTTATGCTAGTGTAATTGGTAGTTTAATGTATGTAATGGTCTGTACAAGGCCAGACATTGCCCAAGTAGTGGGAGTACTTAGTCATTTGATGGAAAATCTTGGAAGGACACATTGGGATGATGTGAAAAGAGTGTTTAGATATCTGAAGGGCACTTCAAAATATGCTTTGTGTTACCATAGAAATTTGGTTGAATCACAGAGGACATTGACAGTAGAAAATCCACCAGTGGATATATTTTCATGATAAATGGTGGTGCAATTAGTTGGATGAGTAAGCGACAGGATATAGTCACTTTTTCCACTATAGAGGAAAAATACATGGCAGCAACACATGCTTGTAAAGAAGCAATCTGGTTAAAACATTTGTGTTCTAACATTGGGTTTGATGCAGGGAAAATTATAATTTACTGTGATAGTCAGAGTGTTATTTGTTTGGCAAAAAATCCTACTTTCCATGCCAGGATGAAACATATTGATGTGTAGTATCATTTTGTATGAGATATGGTGGAAGATGGAAAGGTATCTTTAGAAAAAGTGGATACTCTCGAAAATGGTGCAGATGCATTGACGAAACTAGTGAGCACAAACAAGTACAGGTGGTGTGCCAATTCGATGGGCCTTGGAGCCCATGACCTTCATTAACTTTGAGTTTGAAGTAAGCCAGTAAATCTTTGTCAAGTGGGAGATTGTTGGAAATTGTGCCTCAACTTGTTGGCTTGTATCTCTGTTCAAATCTTCATTGTTGGCTAATCACTAGAGTTCCTAAGTTTGTAACCTTATAGTGGAGTTTGGAAGTTTCATAATTTCCTAACCGACCGACTTCCTTCGTTGTCACAGCATTTGGGAACTTTCTAACCAGTAGTGGGAGTTACGAAGTTTGTGTTTTCTCTGACTGGGCGATAGTGGTATCGGCTTGTCACAGGGATCAGTAAATTCATAACTTGTATGTGATGGTTATGAAGTTAACATTTTGAGCAACATGCCAATGGATGTGGTCTCGCCGATAGATATACCTTCGGTGAGAACTCTTGCCGATGGATGTTTCTCTCACCGACAGGCTGGTGCATTCGGTATTTACTCTTGGCGATAGTGTTTCTCTCGCCGACAATTTGTGTTCGGTATGAGCTCTCGCCAATAGCGATGGTCTTGCGAATAGAGATACTTGTGATGGACATTGGTGTGAAGTCCTAGTGATAGTGATGGTCTTGCTGATAGTTCTGTAATGGAAATTGGTGAGAAGTCTTGCCGATGGAGTTGGTCTGGCTAATGGTTTTGCATTCAGTATGATTTCTTACCGATAGACAGTTGGTTTTCTTGTGATATCAGGGAAACTTGTTTTGTTATAGGTCTGACTTCTTAGGGTGTTGCCAATACCTTTGGCCTTATGTGTTCAAGAATTTTGGAATCGGGGAGACACAGTCTGGTGTCTCACTGACATGCGATTCAGTTAAAATTTTTGACCGAATGTCTGTCCTACGTAGTGTGTTATGATCCAATGAGAGAAGCAGAATGTGAACCGTTGGAAGTTGAACAGTTGCGACTATTTTGTTGTGGAAAACGAACAAGTCGTGAGTAGAATGGATTACACTCTACAATGGTTGATGATGAGAGAAGTGTGAGATAATGAAAGTGTCGCTCGACTGAACATGGATTGATCTGAGTGGATTCATAGGATGCTTCTAAGATCATTGTAATATTACTATTTTGTACAAGATTGATCAGTGAATGTTGTTGTTGTAAATTAACATTAGAAAGTTAAGTCTGATCTCTATATGTAATTTTCCTTACTGTAATAAAAACAGGCTTTTCTTGGTGTGGTTGGTTTTTCTCCCGCAAGGGTTTTCCCATGTAATTCTGGTGTCCAATTGTGTATGTGTTCATTTCTCTTTTCTATTAATTCTTTTCAAGTGTATCTTATTGAACTGTAATTGCAAAATTTAAAGTCATATCTGCATTCTTCCCTGAGGTTTTTGCATTAGGAGAGTTTGTTCTGCACCTAAGCTTTCCTTACAAAATGTTCTTTTTCTCTCTGATGTGTTTTTGAAAGAGGAAAAAATAGGTTTAATAGGGACCCAAAACCAAGAAGTTTACAAAATAAAGAAAGCATCATTAAAGACACCAAAGTCGTAAAGGTTGTAAGAATCACAACAGTAAAAGACCACAACCATCAAAAAGGCCAGCGAAGGCCACAAAACAAAAAACCAGACAAAAAGCCAACAACAGCTAAATTTGTGTCTTTAATAAATCAACAGTCTCATCTTCCAGCTCATTCATATCCCGAACCCCCTTCTTTAAGATCTGAATCATCTATGTAGTGGGAGGTGCTTTCCTTTTGAGATTGGCATGGGTCCTTTTCAAAATACCTTGGTCCTCGTTCTTGCTTTCCTTTCTCTCTTCCAAATCAACAACCAGTGAACCCTATTGCATTTTTTCCAACTTTTCAGACATAACATTTATAATAATGGCATTGTGCCTAGTAATTTTATGGTTTTGTTCCACAATTGTTTTCAAGTTATTTTTTATTTTAATCATTTCCTCTTCAAGAGATTTGTGCTTTTCCTCAATGTCACCTCATGTCTTCCCAATACTGTTCTTTTTCCATTTCCCTTCTTCATTGCTGAGGGTAGCCAACTTTAGTTCCAGCTTCTTCGATTTACTATTCAGAGCCCTATTTCTTTTATTAAGATCATTAATTTCTTGATAGGCCCATTTCAAGACCCTAAAAATGCCATTGATGTTGTTTCTTGCAGAGGCCAGAATGTCACCAGATTGAACCCGGTCTAATATTAGGTTAACATCACCTCGCTTGGGGGAGATAGGAAATCTGGTATCTTCAAATCTGAAAGAGGCAGGAGGGGAGGGCACATAATTTCTGCTAACTTCAAGGTTCTCAGCTTTATCTTCCAAGGAGTCCGCAGAGTAGGAAACCAACTTGTTTGTAGGGGGGGCCTTAAGAACATGACTCTTTAAGGGAACATAGTAGTTGGGGTAGGTCTCAGCGTTAGCTTTGGCAAGCTGGGGATTTTTAGACTAGGTTTTCTTACCAGATATCTCAGAGGACGGGTGGGCTTCAACAATTCTCTCCTGGTTAGGCTGAATCTCCGGACCCCCACTATCTATGTCATAGTCCTCATAAGCCATGGAGGCAATAGGTTTAGATAATGTCGGCATGCTTTGATAGTGTTCATATATTAGCCTAATAATACCAAGATGAAGAATAGGGTATCTCCTAGGGTTTTTCTTATGGTCCTCGAGGCTATTACTCAATGAACATAGCAAGTACTGAGGCAGAGAAATCTGTACCTTATGGCAGAAGTGGTTAAGAATGGAAAAATGATGCTCATACACTCTGGTAAATCTCTCGTCCAGTGTGGGGCGGGGGCCCTAGCTCGGTTGGCTAAGTAATTCCGTTGCGGCTTTGCTGGTCATGAGTTCTAGTCTCCCCCGTCCCGTGGTACTGGAGGACGTGTCACGCTAGCACCGCCGGTCAGGTTAAAAAGTTTACCAGGCGTACTGCAGTTTATAGGGGGTCGTGCTACCTGATTCCTGCAGCCTAAAAAAAAAAATTCTCTCGTCTAGTGTGATATACTCCATGATAACACATAATACCTTTCTCCATAGTGCCTTAATGGTGTCAATTTCGAAGTAGTTGGAAATTTTAACTAGTTTCAATTTCTCCTTGTCCAAGTTCTTAGGAAATCTAATGACCACCTCGTTAGAAAACCTTCTGTCATGATAAAACTTCACACCCTTAGTGGACATCTCAGAAATCTCCCCTATTATTTGCTCATCCAACTTCACCTTTCTTCCAAAGAGAATTATTTCGTAGTTGTTCCAATTCTTCTCCAAGTATTCTATGGCCATAGAATTGAGCCCATGAAGTTTTTCCCAATGTCTCTCTGATGTGTTAATTTTTTATGGTTAATTGCTTATTCATCAAATCTTAAGTAAAGTTTGAAAATTTTATCATTCTGTGACAACTGATTCACCCCCCCCCCCTCTTAATTGTTTTTCCTTGTTTTTCCAACATAACTATGAAAGTAATTGCAATGAATTGGTTCAGAATGAAGTGAATGCAAACAAACGATACAAAGCCCATTTATTCCACACCCACAATGAGAACAAGAATTTAAGAATGAGTAGTAAATTTCCCCTTTAATGGATGAATTATTCTATGTTAAAAGTTCTAGAAATAATTGCACATATAGTTTGATATAACAAAATCAATATTGGAAAGAAATTGCAAAAGCCCAAAGTCTATTGACAATCAAAAGAAACATTTGCAAATGCAAATATCTAAAAACACTTTCTTTATTTTTCCAATATCAAATTGTGAGTACAAAGGCCCAATACCCTATACAACCAATTGCATCGAAAGAAAATCTAAGACCCCCCTTACTTCCCCTATTTTCAAGAATAACAAAAAGATGCCACTACTAGAAACTTGGAGGCCTATATATACATTCACTCCAAAACTGTTACATTACAAAAGTAGCAGTCTTGAAAATGACTAATGACAAGTGTTGGAACTATTAAAATCTGATGATTTTACATATTTTTCATACTTCTAAGTTTCCATATAGCTCCTCATCATAAGCACAAGGGCTTTCCATCATGACATTTTGCTTTCATTTTGGCCTATATTTATCCCATAAATCTATCGAGTCCTGCATTTTTCACATCATGGTCCATATCTGCATGAGAATACCATTGTCTCCCTGACCCATTTTGTGTTTTCTGCTAACATGAGTTTGTGTTGCCTATCGGCAAGACTCATTTGATGTCACAGCGATTGAGGTTTGCATGCAGATGACTTTCGGCAGGACATTTGCATTGTTTTGGTGATAGTGGAGGAATCACATCGGTAGGAGTTATATAGTCAGGATGAGGTCTTATCGATTTCATTATGTCTCCCTGACTAATGCATGGAGTGGTTCATCGGTGAGCACTAAGCGGTATTGGTATTATGTCTTGGTGAGTATATTTTTTCTTACCGACCGATGGCGGAAGGATACATATCGGTAAGAGTTGGAGCTATCAAGATGAGGTCTCGACGAGTGAACTTCAGTCTCGCCGATATCACATATGGGGTTTTTCTTCGGCCAAACATAAGGGTCTTCGATGAGTGGTCACAATGAAGTGTATATGTCTCACCGACAGAGCATAAAAGGTTTCTCTCAAATGGCTTTCGGTGAGAGGTTAGTTGTGTCTCGCCGACCGACAACATAAGGGGATGTTATATCGATATGAGTTAATGTTCTCGATAAGAGGTCTCGACGAGTGACCTTCGATCTCACCGATGGAAAAAAAAGGACCTTGTCGATGAGAGTATGATCTTGTCTCAACGACTCAGAATGGATAAAGACTTTTGGTGAAACAAAATGAAATCTGTAAGAGGTCTCTCTGATACCATTAAGTTACAGCGACAGTGAATAAAAACAAAAGTGAATCTCAGTGAGAAGTTTCCCTATGTCTTAGCGAATGAATAATACACTATGAGAAGCATATCGACGAAACATAATGTTGGCTGTATGACATCTCCCCAACTCTGATGTGTCATGGCGAAAGCGAATAGAACACGGGGCGACTGTAGCGATTGAATTTCCTTCGGCATGATTGCGATATGTCTTGGTGACTGTTTCAGTGAGATTAACAGAAATTCAAATACTGTGGCCGGCATGTGAGTTCATAAAATACCATTGCTAGCTGACATGAGAGGAGCCCGAATTTTGTGGAAGGCTGACATGGGATCTCAATATGATATATTTTTCTAATGTTGGTGTATAAATAGGCATTTTGTAATTGTAAAATGGAGGAGCTATCATTTATTCAATATATAGTAGGAAAATTAGATGGATACAGTACAATAAATTTATTAGATCAGAGACTATGGTGCATGTTTTCAAAATGGAGGTATTTATGAAAGTCAATTGATGTTGCTGCACATTTTTGATGTCAATTATCTGTTGAATTCAATGAAAAATACTGCTAAGTTGTCTCCAAGATTTATGCTTTCTGGTTGTTTAAATTGACATAACAAGTTTATGTTCAGTTTATCAATGCACATTTGTTGTATCTGTGTGATTAATCAATTGGTTCTTTCAAGCAAAGAGTAAATCCTTTTAGTTGATCACAGTAATCAGAGAGTTTCATTTGGATTATTAAAGTAGAGCTTAGTAGTTACAGTATTGCATGTTTATACAAGTTGTAAACAAAATATATGCCAGATAATTTGAGTTCTCTCCAGAGAGGTGTTGTTCATCTTGATTTCATTTTAACTCCGCATACCCAATAAGGCATTGGTCTCTGCACTTCATCATTTTGAACTCATTCAATTTCTTTATATTTGTTAATTAAGCATTTTAGGATTTAGATCAGAAGATTGCTATTGCTATCACGTTTGATTTCATTTGTTCACTTCCATCTGCCATTGTGGACAAATCATTGAATGAAAGATAATCATAAGTGCATAAATTCTGCTTCATTCAAAAGGGTACACCCACCTAGGTTTAGTAGCACCTGAAGAGTAGAAGGTTGAGTTCTTTTGACCTTGTCTATTACCCTGAAACGTATCAAGAGATTGGCAGCATCTTGAGGTATCTTGCCTGCGTTTTTGAGAGTTAACAACAAGGATCATGAAACAATAACCACTTTTAGAAAAGAAATTATTATTCTCTATCATAAAAAGATTCCATGCATGTCGCTAAATCGCTGGAGGTGTCAGAACTCTATACAGTTCCAATTGCATTTCCATAACTAAATTGTGAAATTTAGTGTGTTCTTCTTCTTCTTCCAAAACAAGGATCACCCTGTTGTACTCAACATAGCTAGTTGTCTCCTTACAAGCTAGCGAACGCAGTTGAGAGATGATGTTGAATTGCTCTTCCTCTGGACAACTCAAATCAAGTTGCAGAACAGGAACAAGTTCATCTTCCCATTCCCTGACATCACCAAGAAGTACCATTTTGAGAAAACTCTGGAATCAAAAAAACACTGCCACCTTCCCTTGCATGTAGGCTTATTTAACTTCGGCAGCGGAAAGTGATCATGTATTTGCTAAGCAAAACATGTCAAACTGTTTCACCAACTTTCTTATTAAAGAGCTGTCCTTTTAGAGGATTTTTAAAGATTAAGTTAAACTTTCCATTGAGGTCTCAAGACATTTGAGAAGACATTCTTTAAAGGCATCGTACAATTCATTAAATACACTGACACTTTGGAAATGATATATCCTACTAAGTTCGCCCCGTCGCTATGAGCTAGAACTTTGTAACCATGGGTCGAAAGTTCTAGAGTTTCAAGAACTACTAATATCCCAACAACATAAAGCACTTTCAAAGGTTGCAAGAAGGTTGGGTGATTTTGAAATTTTGAAATCTAGCAACTTGGTTAGGGAACTTGACAGGGCCGCAATAGTTACAAGATTTTTCAAAGTTGCAACTTAGACATAAATGCACAAGTTTAAAAATTATCACATGAAAGAAGAAACTTTAAAACAAAATGACTTGGAATAAAATTTTAAGGGTAACAAGACATTCTATTCCTCTTCTTAGTTTGCACTTTTTGAAGCCCATCATTGGTAGCTTGATCATTCATATGCTAAGTTTCTTGGTTGTGTGGTATATCTCTTACAATGCTACTATATCCATGACAATGTAGGACTATGAAGGGGAAATGTTTATAATCTAACACCTATGTGTGGATCTAGTGTAAAAATTTAATCCCAATAGCTTAAATTAGTTTGTTTAAGGTTTACATGGACACAAATACAAGAACATGGATTTAGATTTTTTTGATGGTTTTTAGTCAATAAATTCTCCATTCTTGTTTCCACTAATTCCTATGGATAGTTTATTCCAAAGGTGAGAATGGAGGAAAGATAGATTTACGTAGACCAACCATTTCTCAAGCACATCCTTTTGTCCATAAATTAAAGAATAAGGCAACTAGATCCATAAATTAGGGGCATCCATAAAATATGGAATCACACTTTTCTTTATATTTAAATATAACAATGAAGTGTCTTCTTCCATAGACTAAGAGTTTGTAAGTAAAGATATTGGACCCTTAATTTGCAGATATTCACTTTTCTAGAGTAACTTTATATTCAAATAGATCTTGATGAACCTTCCAACTAGGGGACCATTAGAAAAGGTAGCAACAAAATATAATATATTTTCAAGGTTCTTTACAGTAGTTTTTTTGGAATCCAATTGAGGAACAAAGACATTGAGCATACATAGAAAGTTGGAAAGAACTGAAGCTAATAGCACAAGTGTTAAGATTAGGAGGTAGCTTGCTTTTTACTAAGTTGGAAATTATTTGATTCAGCAAGTTAATAGTGAAGAAGAAAGAAAATGAGGGTATGTAAAGGCATAAAAGATAAGTTGAGGCCCTTCTTGTTTTTGAAAAACTTGCTAATAGGGTGAAGAAAGAAGAACCCATAGTGGGCAATAGAGGCACCCCTACACAATATAGAGGTAGTCACTAGAGTCCATTATAAACCATAGCATGAACACCACAAATTGTACTTCCTCTAAGAAACTAATTTTAAGGATCATTGAAATAAATTTCTTACTACTAACCATTATTCCTATTGTCTTACCTCCAACACCTAAGAACAAATATTAATATAAGTACCCTCTCTACCCTTGATACCTAATGATATATCTATATCACTTTTCAATATTAAATACTCCATTGTAATAATGTCTAAACAATGATCCTTCTGTCAGTAGTGCCATAGTGTGATAGTTAAGTTTTGGTGGTGTTGTTCTTGTCATCAAGATTTAAACCCCACTAAAGTGTTGTTGTTGAGTGTTTATATTAGAGATGAGATCCACCATTTGTGACCTGACCAATTCATAACTCTGAAACAAAAACATTTATCCCTTTTAAAAAAATGATACTTCCAAATTTCATTATAAAAAATGCGATAAACAACCTAAAAAATATTAGGATGATAAAGAAAATAATGCTAATACTAATTAAGAGACTATCTCAAATTTTTATGATCTCCCAAGAATAAGTAGGATCCACCTTTTAATTTTTGTTAATTGAACCTAATTTATGTGGCAAAACACCAGAAAACATTTGAAAAAGATTCATGTATGCAGCTGCATCAAGCCAAAATCATCAAAGGCCATGATGCATTGAAGAGATGGGTGTCATTTACTCGAGTTGATGGGATCACAATTGACTTCTAGTTCTAAGAATTATGCCTTTCATGCACTCAAATTGATCTTGCAACTATGATAGTCCATGGTAACAATCTAGTACTCTGTAATTTCATCTAAAAGTTGTTTGATGATCACAGATAAAAGCTTAAGGGATACCCCCTCCTTGAGTGTTGGGTACTTTAGATCATTGTTTGAAAATAAATTAGTGGTGGGTATTTTAGATAATGCAACACAAAGTTTTGGGGGTGGAAGAAATAATAAGGATTAGTGTATGTAAGCTTTTGGTTTAAACAACGTTTTGAATCACACTAAATGATTTGTGATCAAAATGAAAGATATGGATATATTGCGAAAAGAACATGCCTTACAACTGTATTAGATCGAACACCATATCTTTAAAGCTTAAAGAGCCTGCACATTGCTTGTTTGAAACATCATAATTCTTAAAAAAACAGCCTGCATATTTCTTTTGTTTGAACCATCCAAATTCTTGGAAAACAGCCTGAAGATTGTTTGTTGTTTTAAGCATTCATATTCTTAAACAAGAAGCAACATGTAGGGTGTTCAATTGTGGGCAGTTTTCATTTCAGTTGGAACATAAACACCCACTGTTTCCATATCAACAAGGACTGAAAGTAAGCATACTGTTGTTTATGATTTAGGGTTTTGATGTTCCATGAGCATAAGTGTCCCATGTTGCTTAGGGTGTCAAAGGCTCCAAGGCATGTGTGAAGTTGAGATGGAATCTGAGATAGCACATCAGAAGTTTTCAAAGGACCAAGGACAGTGTCAGTTCCCTGCACGCTCCTCGCACTTCTTTTGGTTTTTGTTTCCTTATAGTGAAACAAAGGCTCCATATTTCACTCAAAGTGTAGGACTGAGGAGATGGAAATTGGGATGTGCGCTACTATTGAAGGACAGATAATGTATGGTACTTCTTTGTTCATGTCTTTTTGTGCTTGGCTTTTGTGTCTCCATTTTTGAGGATATGAGTTGTCTGGTGGCCTTGTTTCAAGGAAGATAACTGGGTATTTTGATACGGATGATAGCATTTAGTTTGTGGTCCTTTTTTTCAGATGAAAAATTTCAATGGGATTATCATATCTTGTTCCCTGGTTTCGATGACATGTGTTATAATATATTGTACTGGAAATTTGGAACTGTATCGTCCTATCATATCCCAAGATAAATTCCCAAACATATTCAAAGAAAGAATTTGATTTGAATTTGATTTTAGGTGGTTAGAATTTACTCTTCATAAAGAGTACATTGAAAATATAATATTATGTTTTTGTTATGAAATGTATTTTCCAAATATCTAGCCATCTTTTATATAATTAGGATAGATATTTTAGATTTATAATATAAAAGATTAGAATTAGGTTAGAGGTGTTTAAATTAGATTTGTTATATGGATTAGATGGTATTAAGATTTGTCTTGGCGTATGAATTAGATAGAATGTGGAGATTGATATATTTTTATTTTTTAGATAGAATATTTAAGATAATTATATTAGGTTATAATTGATGAATATTGTTATAATATTTAGTAGTATATAAATATGTTGTAAAAGAAAGTATTTTTTTTAGTTCTTCTAAGTTAATTAAATAAATACAATTAATTAAACATAAATTAATCTAGATTAATTAATAATAATTGGGATTGATAATTTAGATTTTTTTAATAAATATTTTAGAAAAATAAATGCAATAGATAAGCTAATTAGTTCTATGATCAAAGAATGTAGACCTTGAATGAAGATTTGAAATCAGATTGACATTTACTCAAGAAATGTGATCTCTTTGTTAGTAAAATGCTTCTAATCCTATGATAGATATTTCTTTGTCTAGAAGATCAAATCCATAGGTCTAGATTAGGTGTGCTACTGCAAATTTATCCTCTACATCCAAACTCTACCTTTTGCAAACATCTATCTTTTCTTTTTGATTCACTTGGTTGGTTTTCATCCACCCTACTCTAATATATGAGAATTGGCGGTATTTTAAAATACCTAGAAATGGTTGTTGTTGTGTCTCGATGAGATGTCTTCACCTAGGTCAACCACTAGCAAGTGTGTAAAAAATTGAAGACATCAAGTATTAAATGATACATTTTAATTTATTACTTATTTTAGTGCACCAATTCTAAATGTTTTTTTTTTGGTTGTTTGTTTAATTCTTTAGGATGAGTGAGAATGCTACAAAGATGAGAGTGATTTCTAGAGAGATAAGAGATGCTCAACAAATGCAATTGAATTCCTTTAAATTCTAGCACATAACATCAAATTGTGTAAATATTGTGTATTTAGTTGGCTCAAGAAAGATCTAGGTGGCCAAAATTTAAATTTAAAATTTATAAAAGTAAGGGTCAAGTCCATGACCACAAAAGTGACTTTGGATGAGAAAAAATCATATCTAGGTGGACAAGGACTATTCAAAGGTAGGTGGATGGATTAATGTAATAAATGTGTGGATAAGGTGAATGTGTTAGAGTATGCATATATAAGGACAAGGTGAGAGATAAATATGTCAGATATGCACGTATATGATAGATAAATGCTAATTAGGAAAAAGTTCAACATCACACAAGATTGTGTCATTTTTTAATAGGTGCATATATCAAGATATTTCCTCAAAATAGGTACAAAACTAAATGGGAAATAACATGGGCATGCAAATTTCATTATTGCATTTTGAATTCAATTTAAGGCATGCATGCAAATCCATAAATGATTC
This sequence comes from Sequoia sempervirens, assembly GCA_007258455.2. Taxonomy (NCBI): domain Eukaryota; kingdom Viridiplantae; phylum Streptophyta; class Pinopsida; order Cupressales; family Cupressaceae; genus Sequoia; species Sequoia sempervirens. The sequence continues at coordinate 18,793 of VDFB02330245.1, forward strand.
AACATGTCAAATTATGTAGGCCTCACAAGCATGCATGCAAAGTAAATATTTAGACATTAAAGGATACAAAATGAGATTCATGTTTAAAGTAATGGACCCTACAAGGTTTCATCAAGTAAGTGCATCTATTAGTATGTACTCTCAATGGGAAATTATAAGATAAAAGAAATTTATGCAATGATTAGATCCTTTGTCTAAAAAAAAAAGATACAAAATAAGATCTTTCTTAACTATCTAGGAAATAGGAAAAAGAGGAAATAAGTAAAGTTAGGAAATTACACTTGTATGAAGAGTGATAATGTTATATTTAGCTCAATATCCATTGGATGACAAGATGCATAAATAACATGGCATGTTATTAGGTATTGATCCATTTTTTCATGGTGATGATTCACTATAGAACCTACTACTACTTGAAATATCAACATAGGATTGTTAGTAAAAATATATTCCCCCATAAAGATTTCAAAGAGAAAGGTCTTGAAAATGCTCTATGCTAGGTTTGAATTTTTTTGGTAGTTTTTGGTGGGCTTATGTGGATGGATGCTTAGGGGGAGGAGGAAGGGGTGGGCTTATAGGATCTCCTAGAAAAAATTTAGATTCTTAGGTATGTGCTATTTATTCTTCCATTAATAAGACTGCCAATGGTGTTTTCCCTAAGGTTCTACAGGTTGATGTTGTCTCTACTTTTCTAGAAGATGAACCATTTTTTGATGGAATGGATCCATCTTCTTGGATAGATAAAAATTTTAGTTTGAATGTTTCAAATAGTTGAAGGAACAATGTTCCTATTGTGACCTATTCAATCGAAGGTATAGTCTTTAATGTTCTAGATGTTTGTATGGATAAAGTAAACTAGGTAAGTTCTTTGCTTATAGACCTAATATAGATTTGGTCTATAAATGGTCACATGTGGTGTGGAAAATGAAAGGAAGTGTCTCTATTGGTGCAATAGTGGATGATCTCTTATTATTTCATTTTTCTAATGGAGATGGTCTTATTAGGGTGTTAATAATAGGACCTTGGCTTTTTGACAAATGACATAAAATGTGACACCCTCTAATTTGTTATGTTTTTCTTGATAGTTCAATACTTTGTTAGACTATGTTTTATGTTGTGGTTATTCTATCACGACATGGAGCGATGATAGACTTTATTGATTGATGACACATTATATGCATGATGATTTTGTTAATATGCTTTATGTTTGCATAGATGCTTAGTTGTGATGACATTGCTATATTTGCTTATGGTAGTTTAATTGATATATTATCTCGTCAGTTGATGTGACATTGTATTGGTGAAGAGAACGGTATTGCATCACTCATTGAAGTGCCCTGTGATTTCGGATTCTCTCTTCACAGTGTATGAATTACTATCTGTATACATGTGCGACATTTGCTTGTTTGCAGGATTTCAGGTACAGGACATTAGCTTCACCTGGTTTCACAGGTTTGAGCGTGTCCACTACTCAACAGTAATATTAGGAGATAGTAATGGGCTACCTAGTCATACCTTTACCCTAGTATAGTGTGTCGTCAGTTTGAGTTTGGTCTTAGTTTTATCATTGTTGTTCTGGGTTTTTTTTCTTGTGCAAATTTAATTTGGTAGATTAAAGGTGTATTTAATTTAAATATTTATTTAATTGAATTATTGTTGTGAAGGCTTTAGAATAAATAAATAAATTTATTTAATTTAGTTATGTTATTGAGTAAATTTTACTATTAAAATAAATGGTAATTAAACAAATAAGAATATTTAAATTGGAACCTTGCAATTAGTCAGTTGTTTTATTTTATTTAAATGCATGTGAATGGAAAATATTTGAGTTGTTGAGGGAAAAAATATTTTGTTTGAGATAACTATGAGTTACAAATTTGTTATCTAATTGTTGAAAATTCATTCATGGAAGAGATATTTGGGAAAAGTAAAGAAAGTTGTTTCATGGGAGAATTTTGTATGGGTTGTGGAAAATTGGTGAGGAAATTGTGGATCTCTCTCAAGATTTGTTTTAGAATTTTACTATAGAAATTCTTGGCTGTGGATTGTGTGTTTTTCTAGGAAGAGGAAAATTTACTAGAGGAAGTTTTGGCTACATTGGCAATTCGAAGTTACAGAGAAGCTCGACAACAATTCTCGAGGCAATAGTTCTTCTAGAACAGGCAACAGTTTCTTCTGGAACAAGTTCCTTTACTATTTTTGTGAATTTTGTATTGGAAGGTTATTTTATTACTATAATGCAAATTGGAAATGTTTAGGAAAGCATTTTTCAATACTATAGAAGTTCTTGTTTCTTTCTTTTAAAAGATTGTCGTGATAGTGAAACCTTGTAGGAAAATACCATTAAATAACCTTTGTGATGACACTCCTCCTATGTCAATAGTCAGTTTATTGTATTGTGTTGGTAATTGATTTTGTGATTCTGGAAGCAATGTGACCCTAATTCTTGTTTATCTATTATGTGAGTATTTTTGTATATTGCTTGTGTCTAGAGGTAATAGGTTGTCTTGGTTTCCTGTTACTATCTCCTAGCACGGGGGTTGGGCCTATGGGTACCAGATGGTTGGGTGGCGTGCATCTTACACTGTTGAGTTTCTCTTCTTGTTCGTGATGGCAGGATCTTCTTGTTTGAGGAGCTCATGTGGTTCTCTGGAGTTGTTCTTCTCCTTCTTCATTGTAACTGTGGATCATATGTATAATTGTAATACCTCATTTGTATTGAGGTGAACCTTTGTGATGTAATTGTAATAATATTTATGATCTATTCATTATTGGATTTAATGGTGTTGTATCTGTGGAAATATGTTCAATACATTTCTATGTGTTAGATTTATCTTGCAATGGTTTAATGTTTGTTGTAAGTTGTATCTTGAGTTTAATATTCTTATGCTATGGTTGGTTTAATTTATAAGTAATGGTGTTCACATGTAGACATGTTGCGTAGCCTAGAGGATGTATGTGGTTAGAGTAGGATACTTTACTCATCTTCTTTAACTTTAAGAGAAAAATTAGTTACATTCCGCGTATTGCATCATCCTCTAGGTTGTGGGACCGGGTTTACATAAAATTTACTTGTCTCTTTGTAAATGGAAACTAGGTATTCACCCTTCTATTGATCTATCTGTAGTAGCCCCTACTTGGGTCTGACTACAAGGATTACCTCTAGAATTTTGGAGTTCTAAGATTCTTTAGATCATTTCTAACTCTTTTGAGAAACTATTAGCAGTTGATAGGGTTACCCTACAAAGATCTAGTATGGTTTCTGCTAGAATGTGTATTTATGGTGAACTGAAAAATCCTTACCAATACACATTACCTTTAATTCAAAATTTGGAAAATGGATACAACTGATTATTTATGAAAATAGGGAATTTTTTTATTATAAATGCAATCAATAATGACATTTAACATTGATAAATTTTGTAATCCTTTGGATTAAAAAGAAGATCTGAAAAAAAGGGAAAGTGTGAAGGAAGGATCTCCTTTGAAGGGTTGAAAGAAAGATATGGTTGTGGCTAATATGGAGGATGATTGGGTTGATTCTAAGAAGAAAGAGATATTAGTAGAACAATATAATATGGATGAGTTAATAGATCCCCCTATCTTGCAAGAAAATGGCAGTCAAAAAAGGAATTATGAGTTTGTTTGTAATATGGTAAACTTACTAGAAGAAGGTGGTAAACAACACAAGGATGAAGAAAAGAAGAAAGATAAATTATTAGAACAAAATAATATGGATCATAAGATAGAGCCTAATGTCCTATAGGAGAATGCAAGTGAGCACCTATGGGAGTTTTGTGTGGTTTTTCCTAATATGATACACTTACTAGAAGAAGGTGAGTTGGATGAGGAATATTTGGGAAAAGAATAAAAACATTTGGAAGCTACTTCTAATAATATAAGAAAGGACAATATTAAATTTTTGAGGGAATCCTCCTTGAGTATTAAAAAGAATAATAAATAAAATAACTCTTGGGAGACTCTAAAAGATGATAAGTGGAGCTTGGGCCTAGAGGAAATGCAAAGATGGAATGGCTAAGGATCAGGGTCCCAAATTTCTCTTAATGGAAAGGTGAATGAATCTCAAAATGAGGTGTCCAGTGGAATCCTATGATTGGGAAAGGGAAAAATAAGAACATCTAGATGTGGGTGGAGAATGTAAACAAGGAAGACCAACTTAGGGAGAAACAAATTCGAGGGAAACAACAAGAGAAGTGGGTATGGAAAATCAAAAGACCCTAGAAAATATCTTAGGGCCTAGGAAATTCAAGAAATGATGAGATTGGAGGTGAATCAAGAGGCCTCCACATTTCATGGTCAACTAATAAGTCTCATTTGTAGTTGTTTAGAAGAGATTTTGTATGTTAGTTGTCCTAATGTGAATTCTTTCATGGAATATTAGAGGAATTAATATTCCTTATAAACAAAATCTTATTAAGAGTTGTGTTTTAAATAATAAGGTTGGTACTCTCCTTATCTAGGAAGTTTAAATGATTTAATCCATTTTTTCTTAGATAGTAGGTAAATTATGGTCAGATGTTGAGTTTTACATCAACCCTATAGAAGGTGCCTCAAGAGGAATTATTACTTTATAGAATCCTCCTTGTCTTTCTACAAGAGTGGTGATCAATGGAAGAACAAATTAACAGTTTCCTTATCTAATTTGAACACTAAGAAGAATTGGAACTTGATAAATGTGTATGCTCTGTACTCCAAATAATCTAGAAAAAAGTTGTAGGAAAATTTCACTAATTCTATATGTGATTTCCCTTATTGTAATTGGATGCTTGTGTGTGATTTTAATACCCATCTATTCCCTTCACAAAATTTAGGGAGTCTTAAGGATTACTATGATATTATGGTTGACTTTTTTTATTTTCTCACTATCACTGGTCTCTTAGATGTTGATCTATAGGAAACCTCTTTTACTTGGTCTAATAGAGTAATGGGAAATAGTCATATTCAAGTCAAGCTTGAAATATTTTTTGATCTCAAGTTCTTGGAATATCCTTCCTAACCTTACTCTTGTAGCTTAGCCTCATGTGGGATCAAACCATAACTATCTCCTTTTTCAATGGGATGGTATTATAAGTAAAGCTTTGTACCCTTTTAGGTATGAAAATATGTAGGTTTCTCATTTGTATTTTAGGCAACTGGCCAAAAATTGGTGGAATAGTCCTATGTATGTTACCCCCATGGTATGTCTTGCTAAAACAATTAAATTGGTGAAATGTAAAGTTAGAGGTTGGAATAGATTATCTTTTGGAAATATATTTCATAAGAAAGACCATTTTTAAAGAAAAAAATTGAAATACCTAAATGAAAGAGACTTATGAGAGGAGAAGATATTTCTTGAAAGCAAAAATTCAAGATTAAATGGCTTATTGAAGGAGATAGGAACACTAAGTTCTTCCACCAGTCCATCCTCAATCATTGAAGAAGAAATGTTATTAGAAGCCTAAGTAATTAGGATGGTACTACCTTTAGTTAGATGAGGAGGATATTATAGATGTTGTTGATTATTTCTTCCATAAGACTTTTAAAGATAATTCTAGGGATACTTGTCTGAATGAAATTTTAGATGTGATTCCAAATGTGCTTAATGCAAGGAATATTGTTGAAATGGAAAATGATATCTCCATTGAGGAAGTGAGATCCACTATTTTCTATTTTAGAGCCTTTAAAACTCTAGGACCTAATGGATTTTCCCCTCCTTCCAAGAATTATGGAAGATCATTTTCCATGAGATGGTTGCTACTATTAGAGATTTCTTTAGGTATGGTAAACTTTTGAAACAACCCAATTCTACTTTTATTGTGCTATTGCTAAAAAGGGAAGAATATACTACTTTGATGTATTTACCTATAAGTCTCTATAAAATAATCTATAAAATATTCACTAAGATGATTGTTAAAAAAATCAAGCCTTTTTCGCACCTAATGATTTCCCAAAATAAAAAAGGATTTGTTCTGAGAGAAATATTTTAGATGTTTTTACTACTCATGAAATTATTCATTCTATGGAGAATAATAAAAAATCAAGTATGGTCCTAAAATTAGATATTTCTAAAGCTTGTGATAGAGTGTTTTGGTTTTGTCTTCTTACTATGCTCCAAAAGTATGGTTTTCAAGGGAGTATCCTCCAACTCATCAAATAATGTGTAACCACACCTAAGTTCTCTATGTTGGTGAATGGTATTCCTAGAGGATTTTCCTCTTTTGGAAAAGGATTGAAACAAGGGGATCCAATCTCCCCATATCTTTTTATCATTGTCGTTAAATTCCTTGTTGGTATCTTCTAGAGGTTGAATTATTTTAGAACATTAAAGGGGGTTAAATTTGCTTCTTTCTTACCTCCATCTTCTCACCAATATTTTTTGGATGATACAATTCATTTTGGTATTTCTATATTAGAATATAAAGAATAGAAAATATTGTTAGATAACTATGCTAGAGCTTCAGAATAATATATCAATTATAATAGAAGTGGCCTATACATTCTTAATTCTAATGATTCTCTAAATAACAATATTGTCATAATTTCCAGATATCAATAGGTTTCTCTTCATGTTACTTATCGTGGCCTTCCCTTTTCCAATATGAAATTATTAAACAATTATTTGAATACTATTGTTGAAAGGGTTCAAAAGAAATTAGTTGGATGTAAAGGAAAATTGTTGATCAAAGCTAGAAAATATTAGTTATTGAAAAATTATCTTCAAAATATCCCAATGTATTGTCTCTCTCTATTCAAGACTCCAACTTTCAAGGATTAAAGGATATATTAGATTCAGAAAAAACCTCTGGACTGGTATAGAAGAAAAGACTAGGATTGCTTTGGGGAATTGTGAGATAATATATAAATCCAAAAAGAAGGGAGGTTTAGGAATAAGAAGGTTGCAACCTTTTCATAAGGCCTTGCTATCTAAATTTGGTTGGAATATTATTAATAATGATAAATATAGGGGTTGTATTGTTAAAGCTAATTATATAAAAAATAGGGACCAATGTTATTTTGTGTCTTCCCCCTCTCTTCCCTGTGGTTTTGTTATCTAGAATAACTTGCTGAAAATTAGAAATTTTCTAAAGAAAGGTTTGTGTTGGAAGATGTGAAATGGAAAGAGGGTTAATTTACAGAATGATCTAAGTGGAAAGAGGATACTCTTCTATTGTTGATCTAGGATTTTTTTTAAAATTAAGAAACATCTCATAAGATTGAATGGTGAGTAGTTATATTGGTTATCCAATGGAATTTATTAGAGCCTAAATGTAAATACTTTTTTTGTAGGTTAAAGGGAGGAAATGTGAAATGGAAGAAGTGATAAATCAATTGAAGCAGAGCATAGGAGAGATTATCTTCTACTTTTTAGCTAGAGAATATGACTATGTTTAGAATCCTAATCCTTCATTTTATTTCTCAGTGGAGTCTACCTATAGTTTAATTGTAGATGATAATAGTCATTATTCTTTTGACTGTATCCTAACTTAGAACCATAGGATTCTCCCTAATATTTTTTTTGGAGGGCTACCTTACATAGTATAATTCTCATTATGGATAAACTGGTTAAGAGGGGATTTCATCTTGTTAATAGGTGTATTTTATGTTGTGATTATGAGGAAATAGTGGATCATATTCTTATCCACTATATTTTTGCAAGGGAAGTTTGGGAGGAGGCATTTAATAAGGTCCAAGTTAACTAGATTTTTCTTGGTACAAGATGAAAAACTTTGTTACCAACTTCATATAGTCTAGGGCCTTTGGAAGGAAAGAAAAAAAATATATAATAGAGGAATGATAGTAGAGAAGTGTTTTCAAGCATAAGAAATGGTCTCCAATAAAATAAGGAATCTTGAATCTTGACTCCTAACATGTTTCTTGGTAGTCATGATTTTAGGTGTAATGACTCTCTACCACCCTTGCATGCAACAAAACCCCTCACTTGCTCTCATTTTGGGGGTCCAACTTCATTCACTCAAGTTCTCTTCAATATCACTCTCAAATTTCTCTCATCTTTGACAAGAAAAACTTCTACAAGTGAAGCTCTATCAGAATGAGATCCTTCCAACAGTTATAGCTCTCTAGCAAGCATTCAACAGTGTGTTCGTGTGCTCTAGAGAGGTCCTAGGCCCATGGGTAACACTCTCTCTCTCACTCTTTTCCACTTACTCATTTACTACTTAGTGGTGTGGATTCTACTCCTGAAGCATGTTTTACTTTCACCGCATGCTTTTTCCATTTTGGTTACACTCCTTTTCTATCTAGTTGTCCATGGAGGTGGGAACACCAAAATGGGGGTCTGACTGAGGCAAACCCCTATACAACCCCAAAATTTTCCCCTCATTCTTAGATGTGTGTAGGTTGTAAAGAAAAGCCTAGAGTGAAGACTTAGTCATATGACTGTTAGTAAGTTTTCTTTGAGTTCTCCTTGTACTTTTCTCATAGTTTCAATTCTTTGTTTGATTATTCTATTTAGAAGACCTTAGATCTGAGTTAGGAAGTGAGGCTTTATTCTGCCCATTTGAGCCCCTAATCTTTCTATTTCTTAGGATGCTAGCAGACCATTTGGATGATAGTGTGCCGCATTGGCATCCTGAATCTACGCTAACATCCTTTGGCCAAGAGCTCCTACATCAGAGGCAAAAATCTAGAAGTTTCACTCTCTCGTGATCTGAAGAAGTCTTCTCTAAAACTTAGCTTGTATACGTTTCTCTTGCAATTTCTTCATTTAGTTTATCTTGAGGTAGATAAGGGCAGTTTGTTCCTTGGTGATCTATTAAGAACAAAGACACCTGTGTGCAATGAATCCCTCTTATCTCACATTTTGGTGAACCCAATATGAAACATGTCAGATCTATTTTTATAATGTTTTCATGTCTATTGTAGTGCTTTCTCTAAGGAATATTTTGACATGTTGGATGATTCTCTAGATGATTTCTTAGAAGCTTCTTCTCCTATTTGTAAATCTTACGACCAAACTCCCTCTCCACACACTAAGGAGTCGATAAACGTAGTGGTGGTCTTTGTGGTTCCTCCAAGCCCTAAGAAGCTTGTCATTTACTTGACCCCAACTAGCACTTTTCCAAGGGAGGATCATTCTATCTACGGAATCTCATATCGAGATGATTCACCAGATTTATACTCAAGGTTTGTAAAAGCTACAAACTCTACTTCTTATAATGTTGTTGGGCACACATATAATACAAGAAGAAACAAATAGAACTTGAATCAACAACCTTCTATCCCTACATCTCAACCTACTCATGTTCCTACTTCATTACCACCTTCTCAACCAAGTCTTACTTCAACACCTAAACCTACAACTAAAGCACCAGGTGATTATGATCTTGTCGAGAAACTATGTGTTACTTTGACTAAGATCTCACTTTGGTATTTTGATGCAAGATCATCTATCAACATCTATTCATTTAGGGAACTTCTATCCAAAACACAATTGGATAAGATCAAATTACAAAGCTTCAACCATTCACTATTCATTTCACCAATTTCACATATCAACTCAACAAAATCCTTAATTTCTCTTAGCCATTCACAAGGCTATCAATCATCCACACCTCTCCAAATGTACAAAAGACCTTTTAAAGGAATTAATTCATGACTCTTGATTTTCTAACTACCTTCAATGACCCAAATCAAAACATGATCTTTCACCTTCCAATGTTGCCTTTTAGAAATTTTGCAAATTTTACAACTTTGTGACAACTTTTACATTTATTCAAATTTTGACAAAAAACTTAAAACTTGACCTCCTAAGGACTTTAATACATGGAAAATGACCCTTGAGAAATATTGAAACATCAAAATTGATCATCCTTCAAAATTTACTTCATGGAAACATGATATTGCCAAGGTGCTCCTGCACCATTCTCCCAACCAAAAGAATTTCAAGTCCACTTGAAAGTTGAAGTTGTCCACAAAAATACATCCCTTGTATTCTTTGTCATTGATTAATCTTGAAACAACTCTTAAACACCTTAATCTTCACCTTAGGTTTCATTTTGTCCATGCAAATTAGTCCTCTATCTTGCTTGCCTTCTAGAATCATATTCTTTATGCTTTGATGCTCTCCAACTCTAACCTCAACATATTGTCCTTGTTGCATCTTTAGCTTTAGATTGTTCCTTTTCCAAAATATTAGTACTATAAAGAAATGATACAATATTTCAACCACAATATCTCCATCCCTTTTCAACTCCTTGAAAATCCCCAAGATCAATTCTTCCTTGAACATTTCTTCATCTAATCTCAACTCAATATCTTCCTTTGAGGTTAGATCCTTTATCACTGCTACACCTTCATCTACATGCTTGGAAATACCTTTTTCTTCAAATTTGTCTTCATTCCTTCACCTTTTCTTTTCATTTTCCTTTTTTCCATCTTTCTCTCTATCATCAAATTCACATTCACTTATTCAAAAGGACACAAGACTACCCTTTCTCAACACTCATCTTTCCACCAACTCTTTCTTTACCAAAGGACACAAGACTATCCTTTCTCATTGCCTTCTTCCAAGCAATCTATCCTCTTTCTCTCACAATTCATCCTTGACCTTCTCTGACCAATCACCTTTTCATCTTCTCAACTACTCCAACTCAAGTGCTTCTTCAAACAAGTATCCATCTGTTTCTTACTGCTTCACAACTCAACAACTCAAAAAACCACGCAAGTTCCTCCTTGCTTCCAACTTCTCTCAACTTTCTTCTTCCCTTTCCTTGGTAGAAACTAGGTTATCTTCTCAACCTACACAAACTCACACAAACTCACAACTTCTCTCTGCAACTTAGATGGATCAAGCACCTGCAACCAAACTCAACAACTCAACATCAGCAACAACTTAACCAACTTATCAGAATCAACCAACTCTGATACCAATTGATGCAAGAGAATTTATTAGAAACATTTATTCATCTAGGTAAATTTTGTCCCAAACACAATTGGAGAAGATCAAATTATAAAACTTCAACCATTCACTATTCATTTCACCAATTTCACTTATCAACTCAACAAAATCCTCAATTTCTCTTAGCCATTCACAAGGCTATCAATCATCCACATCTCTCCAAACATACAAAAATGAATTTTAAAGGAATTACATCATGACTCTTGAGTTTCTAACTACCTTCAACGACCCAAATCAAAACACAACCTTTCACCTTCCAATGTTGTTTTTTAGCAATTTTGCAATTTTGCAACTTTGTGATAACTTTTACATTTATTCAAATTTTGGCATCAAACTTAAAATTGACCTCCTAAGGACTTTAATACATGGAAAATACAATTGAGCAATATTGAAACATCAAAATTAATCATCCTTCAAAATTTACTTCATGGAAACATGATATTGCCAAGGTGCTCCTACACCAAAGTTGCTTCAGACCACTCTCATCTATCAGGAGATGCTTTAGGAAGCCTTACACAAAATCATCTTGCTTGCCTCTACTAGGCCTAAAAATTTTAATGCGTTGTTGGCTCATATTTGTGTAGATTCATCGCATATTACGTTCCATTTGTAAGAACTCCCACCTCCAGATGTGAAGAAACAAGATGGCCCCTTGATGATTATAATTAATGTTAATAACATTGGTGTTGTGTGGTCTCACAACATTCCCCAAGACTAAAAGACTTGGGGACCCAAGTGAAAAAATAATAACTCTTATGGTAGGAGCTATCAAATTGAAGGATCACCAGAAGTGAAAAGCAAAGAGAAATATTTAATCAAAGAGTACTTTGTAATGTAACTGTTTCGAGTACTAGGTACCAGGAACTGGAAATGTTTGTAAAGGAAAAAGGTAATGTGAGTTTGAATGGAAGGCTCTGGTCCGATGTTTGGAGTCTGGTAAGATGGATGTCCAGTGAATCCAAAGTATGGGAAAGTTCATGGTAAAGTTGAATACCGGGTACCAGGTACTAGGTTGCAATGTGAAGTGAAATTTTAAATTTTTTGAAGTTATCTAATGATCCCAATAGTCCAGTGATCCAATATAATCATATAAGGATTTATAAAATGCTAGAAAGCATGTTATTTATGAGATTTTTTTACTAACATTTGAATAATGGTTTTATATACATGAGATTTTATATATGTTTTCTTTCTTTAAAAGGGATTTAATGTGTGGAATTTGTGATTGCAAGAGATATAGACTGTGATGCAAAGTTCAGGTATGGACGGTCAGGAAAATTTGAATCATGAATAGAATTACATTCAAGTCAGATCGTTTATTCTGGGATACTATTGGCAGATGAGTTTAGATTCACCAAAATGTTGGAGATCCTAGTATTTCACATGCGGCGAATAAAAGGTGCCAACCTCTAAGGAATTCCATTCTAAAGAGTAGCAAACCCAGAGCCAAGCGAAGTGTGGGGGAAAAAATTCTACTTGTTTATTTTGAATGTATGGAAAGTTCCTACACACTGTCCTGATTCAAGTTATTATCCTAGTGATGATTAAAGATTAACACCTGAAGAGCTTCATCGAGTGATTGGAGTTGACTTCCATTGACTTCAATTGCAATTATCCTATTGGTCACTACATTCCATGTGCCTTGATGTGATTGTTCCCTTGGATTCCCTCTCATGTATTTTTCTTATCCTATCTAAGCCCTGTGTTCTATAAAAGGCCAAAGGATTCCTTTTTTATTTTAAGTTCAAAATTTGTGGATGTCGAAGGAGCATAAAAATTTTCATGTTATGCTCTTTTTTCCTATTTTCTAAATCATTATGGTGTAAAACTTTGTATGCATGTAGACATTGATTAATATCAAAGCCAATTAGATAGCTACATATCTCATGAATCTTTTGTAGCTGGTTTTGTTAGTTCATTTGAACAAGACTGTGTGTTGTGTCATTTAAAGGTGCATACAAAACCTACTTAATGTCCAGAAATGAAACCCTTTCTTTGAAAGCTCACACCATTTTATATGTAGCTATGAAGCAATTTGGTGAAGTATAAAGTGATTTGATCTATCTTAGTTGATTCTTTGGGGCATGCATGGAGAATAACCAAGAGAAACTTTTAATTTTTAGTATTTTTATGCTTTATTTTAGAGTAGATTTTTAAATTCTTGAAAATGTTCCAAAATTAAATGAATGGATGGAATTTTATTGAAAATATTTCATTTTCTATAAAATTGTTGAATGCTTAATGCTAAATCTACTTAAGCGATAACAAATAATTTGTGATATTCATGAAATATTATTGCAAATATTTTGATTTCATGATACTTTTCTTTATGATCCAATTGAGAATCCATTGCCTAAAATGTTTAATTCTAAATAATCATGGTCCCTATGAGATTAACAATAATATCACATCAAACCTGATAGCGACCCTAGTGCAATCATGACCTAGTTATCAAAGACTTGGGATTGAATTGAAGCCAATATTTTCCTATTAAAGTATAATTCCCCTTTAGGTTGTCTTTGTTCCATATCTTTCAAGAAGGATAGGCTCTTTGTGGTCTTGTCCAAGTGAAGAATTTATTCACCTTATTTGTTGTGAGTAAAATCACCATCAACAATTGGCATTAGGCATACTCTCATTGACACTGGTTCGACTCTTAATGTTTTTGGTATTGGCATACTACCTAAGATTAAATTTGATTCATCTTCTTTAACTGCTTCTTCTTTGTACATTCGTGGGTTCGATAATGGTAGCTACCAAGCTCTAGGCATGATAATACTGTCTCTACAATTAGGCCCTGTTGCCTTACCTACTTTGGTTTATGTGATGCATGTGGACCTTTACCTTACAATTTTATTTTTGGGAGACCCTAGATTCATGATATTGGTGTCATAACTTCTACTTTGCATCATTCCTTAAAGTTTGTTGCAAATATCCAAGTGGTCACAATTAAAGCTAACCCATAATTTGTTCACCTTTGTGAATTAGCGGATGCTGGTTGGGATTCAATTGTCTCCACTCTTAAGAATTGTATTTCATCTTTAACTGTTGATGCTATGGCATGTTCCTAGGTGATACCCTTTGTGGAGGTTATTCCTGAAGTGAATGTCATTAAAATAGAGTCACATAAAGTAGAAATTCCTAAGTCCTCCTCGTATGCCTCTTCTTCTTAATCAAATGCTTTCCTTCGTGATGATTGGGGATCCTTGGAGATCTCTGAGTTCTTTGTTGGAGAATACAAAGCGAGCCCCACTCGTTTAGATTTTTTGAATGCCTCTGATGAGAAAGGGGACAATGCTCCCATTGAGGAAGAGAACTATGATCCTATCCAGGAGACTAGTCCTTCCCCTACTAAGGAGAGTAGTCCTAATCTTGTAAAAGAGGTTAATATTTGTGAATTGAGTAAAGGAGACGATTGTGCTCTCATAGATGTGTTTGATTTTCATTGGTGGAATGAATCGCTCTATGTAGAGCCACCTCCTCCTGAGGTCTTACAAACTCATTATGGTTTTGGATATCAACTCCCTTCTCAAAATGGCTATGGGAGAAAGGCCTAGGGTGTATTGAGCAAGGAATCCAAGTACCCATTTATATTAAGCCATGAAAGTGCTATCTGGGTTTGGGGTGTTCTATCGAATAGTCTAAGCAAAAACCTTGGTGGAGTGTCAATATGATTTTGGTTGAACCATTGAGTTTGGTCCATCCTGAATTAATAGAGGATAGGGGGTAGGTCAAGAAATTCCCTTTAGATGTTTTCTCTTCAAATGAATAACTTGAGGAATTCCTAGGTTCCTACTCCCCTTTGCTTCCCTTTCATCACAAAAGGCGATTCTTGTATCACTTACATGAATGAGCATATTTTGGAGAATATGTCTTGAGTGTTGATGAGGAGGATCCTCTATCTAATGTTAGTGATGATGTTCCAATATCACATCCTAGAGATCATATTTCCCTTCTCAAAGGGGACACTACTGAAATCTTTATGGACCCTAAGTCTTTAGAAAAGGTATTTAAGATTGGGAAGTGTATTTCCTTAGAAGAATTGAATGAACATTTTGATCTCCTACATTCTCATCCCAATATCTTTGATTGGACATATGAGGACATGCCTAGCATTGATGAGTCTTTAGTGGTTCACAATATCATCTTGTGTCCCAATGCTAAGCCAGTTAAGCAATAAATCTAAAATATCAATCCCATGGTGGTGTTGATGGTTAATGTTGAGATAGAGAAGCTATTGAAAGCGGGCTATATCTATCCAATCGACTACTCCCCTTGGATCTTGAATATTGTTGGTCAATAAACTTGATGGCCATATCCATATATGCATTGACTTTCATGATCTTAGTAAGGCTTCTCTTAAGGAAAATTTTTTGTTACCTAATATAAATATGATTCTTGATTCCACTATAGGCCATGCCTTGTTGTCTTTCATGGATGGTTTTTCGAGTAACAATCAGATTCATATTAATCCAAAAGATCAGTATAAGATAGCCTTCACTACCCCTTGGGGTACTTTCTATTATGTGGTTATGCCCTTTGGGTTAAAGAATGCAGGAGCTACTTACCAATGGGAAATGACCCTAATATTCCACAATTTTATTCATAAGATTTTAGAAGATTATGTTGATGAAATCTTGGAAAAATCTATAACCTGTCAAGATCATGTGAAGAACCTTCATCTTATTTTTGAGAGGCTTTGACTCTATAAAATGAGACTCAATCCTCTTAATTGTGTCTTCGATGTAGATGTAGGAATTTTTTTGGAATTTATAGTCTCTCACCATGGAATTGAGGTCAACACAAATAAGATCGATGCTATTGTTAACATGCCTCCACCCAAGAACATCAGTGAGTTGCAAAGTTTACAAGGGAAGATTCAGGAAATTTGTAGATTCATATCTCAATTGGCTGATCACACCCTTCCTTTCACTCGCCTATTAAGGAAAGATGTTTGTTTCATATGGGATGAAGAATGCCAAAAGGATTTTGAGTCAATCAAAGCCTACTTGGCCAATCCTCCTGTATTAATGTTAGCTATGTAGGATAGACCCTTTTTGCTTTACCTCGCATCATCACCATATGCTTTGGAAGCCTTTCTTGCTCAGTATGATGAAGTCGAGAAAGAGAGAGCGGTCTACTACATTAGTCATGTCTTGGTTTATTATGAAACCTATTACTCCTCCATGGAGAATAAATTCCTTGTTGTTGTCTTTTCTACACAATAGTTAAGGAACTATCTTCTCCATGCAAAAACACATGTCATTGTAAAAAGTGACCTTTTAAAGCATTTGTTCTCTAGTGCCAACCTTGCTAGGAGGTTAGAAAAATGGGTAATGTTACTCTCTGAGTTTGACATAAAGTTCATTACTCATAATTTGATAAAGGGTCAAGTGGTTTCCAATCAATTGGTAGGCACTCCCTCATCTCGCTCCTTCCTGGGCTTAGATTTGTTTCCTAATGAGAAAATTTTTGCAATCAATTATGATCTTCAATGGAAAATTCACTTTGATGGGTTAAGATGTTAGACTGGCTCCAGAGCAGGTGTAGTCCTAATGTCACCCAAAGGTAATACAATCCCTCTCTCTTTTGATTGGACTTTCCTTACACTAATAACATCACTGAGTACAAAACCCTCATTGTTGGCTTGTGTGCCACAATTTCACTAAAAATAATGCATCTCCACGTACTAGGTGATTCTAAGTTTATTGTGAATCAGATTATGAGAAACTATCAAGCTAAGCAAAGTAAGTCATCTTAGTATTGAGACCTCACTTTTTCCTTGCTTAAACAATTCTCATCTTTCATGATAGATAGTGTAACTAGGAGGGAGAATAGACATGCATATTCCATGGCAAGCATTGTTTACCTTTGGATGAGGATTCGAAAGAATACCACTTCATGGTTCAAGTCTTTTGGACCCCAGCTATTTTTGATCAACCTAAGTCTGACACCCTTGTGTGTTCTCATGTAAACTCAGGAGAATTGTTTTCTAATATTTACAACTACTTGAAGACTAGAAGTTTTCCCAATGATGCGATGAAAAATGATCACACTCGTATAAGAAAGCTTTCAGCCCATTATGTTATTCTATTTGATGTTCTCTATCAAAAATCCTATAATGGTTTGCTTCTCCAATGTCTCACTAAAGCGGAAATACCCCTCACCCTTAAGGAATCCCATTCAGGCTCTAGGGGTGGACACTTTGGTGGTATGTCCTTGGTGAAGAAATTGATACACATGGGGTACTTTTGGTAAATGATGGAACAAGATTCCTTTGATTTTGTTAAAAATTACCCGCCATGTCAACAACATAGTCCTCTTATTAATGCACCTACACAAGAGTTACAAAACTAGACCTCTCCTTGGCCATTTGCAAAATGGGGGTTGGATATTATTGGAAAAATATCACCTCCCTCTTCTAAGGGACATACCTTTATCATCACTGCTACATATTACTTCAGGAAGTGGGTCAAAGCTATTCCACTTTGATCTATGAACATTGAAGCTATTTGTAGTTTTCTTCTAAATAACATTATATCTCATTTTGGATTGCCTGCTACACTTGTTTTTGACAATGGTATGTCATTCAATAACAAGGAAGTAAAGCAATTCCTAGAAAATTTCCACATTCATCATAGATTTTCTACACCTTACAATACTCAATCTAATGGTCAAGCAAAAGCATCTAATAAGAATCTTGATCCGATTCTTCACAAAATAGTTAATAAGCATGGTAGGGATCGACATATTTAGTTAATGTGCGCTTTGTGGGAGTATCGCACGAATGTTTGTACAATGACAGGAACAACGCCTTATAACCTTGTGTATGGTGTTGAAGCTATCATTCCTTTAGAGTTGGATATTCTATCTTTATGGGTTTCCCTTAAAGTGTTAATTGATGATGAAACTTATTGAGCTAATCATTTGCATTAGCTAGAGATGCTCGATGAGTGTCGATTAGTGGCCCCCAATCATCTTAAATCTTATCAACAATCATTATTGAGACAATATAATCAAAGTGTGCTTCCTAGAACTTTTAAGTTGGGAGTCCTGGTTCTTTATGAGAATCAAAGAAATGTAAATGTGCCACCTGATCAAAGGGGGAAATTTAGTCCTAACTAATTAGGCCCTTACATTGTTGTCTTTGTGTATGGTTGAGGTGCCTATGAATTATCATCTATGGATGGAACGCCTCAAAAATATCTTGTCAATGCGATGTATCTTCGTTAATACTATGCATAGTGTCTAATGTGTCATGTGTGTGGTGTTCACTCTTTAGGGGTAGTAGCACTGCATATGTTGACATTATTCATTAACACGTTATGATTTTTTTGGTGTTATGATGTGACCATGTGTGTGTGTGCAATATACATACATGTGTCTTACTATGATGTGTATCCATGCATTACATTACATCTTTTAAGGTAGTTAGATCATCATTGTATTTAATTAACATACATCCATGTTTGTTCATTAAATTATGATAGCATTGTTAGAGATCCAAATTTGCACCCCTCTGCCACGTTGTGAAAGAAATCAGCAAATTTGGACTAACATGGGACTACTTTCAAGTTGTGGGTATCTTATTATGAAAGTAGACCTCCAAATTATGGGTTGGCTCCCCTTTTGATGTCATCTAAACTAATGATTTCTTGAGGAAAGAGTAAAAAGATACATGAAAATGAACTTAACTAAAAATTTCAAAGGGTGATACACCAAAAAAAACTAAGACCTGCAAACAACTTATACACATTCAAAACAATGACAAAACCTAGTTCACACAGCTCATTTTTGCATGCATTCTTGCATAATTAATTTATAAGGAGGTTTTTAGCAGAACTCTTAGAAGGAAAATATTTCACAACTAATAACATTTGCATTCACTAACACAACTTATAACCTACAACAATACATTTTTATGCTAAACAGGTGCTTAATAAGGAGACAAAACTACAAGGAAAGCTAAATTTCACAAGTAATTTGATCAACCACTAACTGCACACAATAAAACATGAAATGAGAAGGAAAATATTCAATGTCATTGATTCAAAGTACTCACTGGTATACAAGTCTATCTTTGAGTTACAATATTGCTCCTGCTAAAAAGATAACTCCAAAAACCAAGCTATCACTCTGCTAGAAAGAAAGAACTAACTTCAACAACAAATATTGAAGTTACTTAAGCCAAAAATTAAACTCTCCCACACAAGTACATCTAGAAGGTTATGGTTGGATGCAGCAAAAAAGGTCAAAAATAACTTTCTAAAATCACTCCAAACTATCCTCCACATGAAGCAAGGTCAATCCAAGACCATGGTCACACTAAAAATGTGACAAACTTACCTCCATATATCCCATTTCCCTCCAAAATCAATCAAAGACCTCCCCCCACACCTTTCTCCTGTCTTCCAATCATCATTTGTCTCCAAGAGCTTTGACCCACACTTTTAGTGCTCTTGAAAAAGTACAAGACTCTATTTTTCATTTAAAATAATAATTTGATTAAGTGATCTTCATAATAACATCACTTAATCAAATTATTTTACATTTCAAAAACAATGCAAAATAAAAGGCCCCTCCACCTCCTTGGATTACATCAACATTTGCATTATAAATAACATTAAATAAAGTGATTTGCAAATCACTTCAATAATGTTTTACAATTGAATAAATGCAAAAAATGATAATAAATCACTAATCAATTTATTTTTAAAGCATTCAATCCAACACAAAACTCCCAAGGCATTTGATAAAATTTAATTCACCCCTATCTCTACATTTAGAAGCCAAAAGTGACGTATGACTATCACTTGGTTAGCATTTCATATCAACACATTAAAAAATGGTCAATTATGGCTCAGCCTATGTGAAGGGTTAGAAGGAAACTCCAAAGTATTTGGAAGGCATTGCATTTTTCAAAATATAGTGAAAAAGCACCAAGACATAGGGTTGGTCTCCAAAATGTAACACAAGGATAAATTGTCTAAGTCTTTATGAATGCCACATAAGGAAAACATGCCTAAGGCATAAGACTCAATCACTTAGCCCATGTAGCAAATTAATTTTTTCTTCACAATTTTTAAAACACAAGGTAAAAATACCTTGGTCAGCCTCCATTGGGTTTCTGACCCTAAACAAAAACAATGGAAAAAGCAAAAAACTCATTCATTTTTCCATCGAGCTTTCTGGAGAGTTCTTTTGCCGCCATGGGGTTTTGATGGGTGCACTCTGTAGATGATTTTATTGCCATTTTTGGCTGATTTTTGATAAATTCATGTGATTCCTCACTATAAAAAAGAGGTAAATTCTTTTTCTCAACAAAAATTGGCTTTTTTCCATCTTTTGAAAGCCATTTCATGAATTAAGGTTGCAGCTATAAGTGTTTTATGCAATTTTTTGAACTCCATTTTTCTATGTGGGTTAATTTTTTGTCACCGCCATGATTGAGGTTCTTTGAAGCTAAAATGGATGATTTTTAGTAGTTAAATGCTTGCATATTTCAAAACAACATTTTTAAAAAGTGGCCACACCATATCGTATAAATTTTTTTTCCATGAAGGATAAAATTTAATTGTTTAGAATTTAGATTTGTAACTCGATATCTAGTGCTTCCACTTGGTTAGATAGTTTTTATTGAATATTTTTTAAAATCAAGTTTCAAAGTCAAACCAATTACAATTGGACATAGTCGCACCGTATAACGTGTAAGTTTTTGTATAATAAAATTCATTTTTTTTTTTTGTTGGATCAAGGACTTGAATATCAGTGCACTCATATTTTTCAAAACAAAATTGATAATCTACTATTTTTCCACATGTGCAAAATAGAGACCTTCATTTTCAATGAAAAACCTATGTTTAATAAAACTAAAAAAACAAATACATAATAAAACCAAAACATATTAAAATTATATTCTTTGGATAGCTCGTTTTGAGGACTACCTTATTCTAGTTGGGTTTGTGAAGAATCCTCCATTTTCATCCTCAACACACGCTTCAAAGTGTAAAAATTTAGGTTTTCAAAGTGCCAAGGGGGAGAATGAGGGCAAAGGGGGGTTCGGTCAAACCTAGGGTTCGATCGAACCTAGGTTCAACCGAACCCCCTTCCCAAAAGGGTTTTTTCAATTTTTTTTGTCCATGCATGCATTAATATGGTTCACTCAAACCCTAGTTCGACTGAACATTTTTTTGGTTCGTTTGAACCTACAAGTTCATTCGAACCCATAAAATCAAAAAAAATTGCCATGGGATCATTTTTGGTGAGTTTTCCTTCCTCCATCAAATTGTAAACCACTATTGTGGCTTCACCCTATTAGTACTCACTACCATTCCTCTTGCTTTAATCCTCTTGGGAAAACATATGTCATTTCTAGTGGTGGTTATCTTTAATATTGGTGTACATCGGTTATGAATAGTCGGCTTGTGGCTATCTTAACTCTCTATTAAAGTAATATTATCATTATTATATTGTTATTTAGTTGTTTAGGTCGGCTAGGTCTTATATAGGTGTGTCTAAGTCGGCCTAGGTGATATCCGAGGCATAAATAGGTATATATAGGAGGTTGTGAGTCTTATTTCATCATCAAGTTGTGAAGTGTGTTCTCATTAGAGATATTTGGAGGTTTTCCCCCTCAAAGTGGCTTGTTATTCTCAGTTATTATCAAGTATTTTCAGCATATTACATATCATATTCTTCTATTGTGCAAGTTATTTCATAACAAGTGGTATAAGAGCATGATTTTGGCACCGTAGAGGCAAGGTTTTTCTCAATTTTAGAGGTGATTTTGGGAAGAGCATATCTTTCATATTTTGGTGCTTTTTTTTCTGATTTTTAAAGGGTTTTTGAAAAACATATAAAAGAATTTATAGTCCATATTTTAGAATAATTGGGTAGAATTAATTGAATTATTAGTAGAATTAGGTTTCTACACCAATTTATTTGGAATTTGAATATCTCACACATCTTGTCGAATTGAGTCTTGCTTTTGTGTGGGTTTTTGAATACATGCTAAAGGAGATTATAGTAAAATTTTTGGGGGAATTGGAGCAGAAATAAGCAAGTTATTGAAAAATTAAAATTTTCACAATTATCACTCTCCATGCTGCAAATCTACTTATTTCTTGGAGATTTTTCTAGGTGAGAGTTATTTTGGCCCTAGTAAGTTACAGTAAAAATTCTAGAGAATTTAAGTTTCATTTGTGTGATTTATTTTAAAATTAGTGGTTCCCATCATGATGAGGCCTGCAACAAGGGGCAAAAAGAATGTTGTCACTCCGTGGAAGACTCCTGGTAAGGATAGGGTAATAATAGAGGATATTAATCCTAATGAGGAAATAAATAAGGTCAAGGAAGAAATTTTCTCAATGAATATGGATATGTGTGACCTAGATGAGATATATCAAACATACAAAACATGTTAAGCACCTGCATGGTTGAACCAAGAAAGGAGTTCTCAAGCGACCAAGGTGAAAATTCTAGGTCAACTACCATTGACACAAGCTTTAGTACTCCTATGGGATCTAGGAATTTATTTCCAAAGGTGGATATGCACAAGTTTGATGGTAAGGATCCTCTCACATGGATAAACCAAATGGAGAATTTTTTTGAAGTACACCAAATCCCAAATGGACAAAAGGTCACGATGGCTTCCCTATATCTAGAACCAAATCAATTCATTTGGTATCGTTGGCTTTGCACTCATCGAAGGAAAAATGGGCTCACCGTCTCATGAAGGGTCAATTTTATGGAGGAACTCCAAAGCACAATAATATAACAATAGTGTGGCAAACAACTTCTTCTTCACCAGTAAATAAAGCGGGATCAGTTAAGGATTATATTCAACAATTCCAAAATCTATCCTTAAGGGTGGATACAATTACGGAGGAAAACTTGAATGATTTATTCTTGGGTGGTCTCAAGGCTCACATTCAACATGAGGTACGCATGTTTAGCCCTAGTTCTATAAATGAGTCTTTTATCTTAGCACGCAGGGTAGAGGAGAAGTATTTGATTCCTAAGAAGCAAGGGGCTAATGTGACAAGATAGAAAGGATATTCAACACAACCTACTAAGTTGACTCCACAACAAATTGAGGAGAAAAGAGAAAAAGGGCTTGTGTTTCAATTGTGATAGTAAATACAGTCGAGGACATAAATGTAGTGAAAAGAAATTGTTTTATATTGAAGGTCCCAATGAGGAAGAAGAGGAGGAACCCATACTAGAAGATGAAAGGGAGTCAAATGAGGAATCACATGATTCTCAACCAATCATTTCTTGTCATGCACTCTCAGGTTTCAGTGCTCCACAAACTCTCGAGGTGGTGGGGTTCCTAAAGAAGCAGAAGGTAACAGTGTTGATCGACTCAGGTAGTACTCATAATTTCATCAACAAAAAGTTAGCTACTCGTCTAAATTGTTTCATATATCCAGCTCCAGAGTTTCAAGTTTTGATTGCAGATGGTGGTACAGTTAGTTGTTCAGGGAAGTTTCATAGCATTAAATTATCCATTGGAGATTATAAACTTGATACCCCAATGTATGCGATATCCATGGG